>WURV02172191.1:0-14184 GCA_011762755.2 Epimenia babai | reverse complement strand
GTGCAATGAGTGGGCAGAGGTGGCACACAGATTAAATACTCGACCAAAATCGCGCTGTAACTACAAAGATCACAGAGCAGACAATAAAGAACATAATCACACTACGACTGGAGTGGGATGAAGACAAATGTGTATGAACAAAGGATAGACACAGCGTGTAGAGCTATAGAAAGTGGGAAAATAGGTATTCATATCCCTTTTTATACCCGTAACATCCTGCGATGTCATTGGCTGCCTATGTTTGATGGACGTGTTACATGTAACTTGCCCTTGTTCTTTTGTGGCAAATCACAGCCCTGATCGTCCTCTTGTACCAGTCCTAGCCCTATCAACATTTTCACTCGTACTTTTCAACTTATTCTTCTTCGTGTACGCTGTCGCATATCCCATTTCTCAACTTTACAACAGATCCCTTGTGAAAATTGAAAGTAGCACCCTCTGTGTGCATGGTCTGGAAACATATCTTTGATTGAACGAATTAGTCCTGTCTCGAAATCGCTTACAAATACAACGTACGGAGAAAAGTGGAGGCAACGGACGGAGAAAAGTGGAGGCAACGGTCTGAGATCTTGGTCTCCCATTTTCTTGACCAATGAAATAGCGTCGTCGTTAACGGTTAAGACCACCTCCTTACCGCCAACCGTCGGCATCTTCAAAGTAAAATAATCGGGATTAAACGGGCGCGGATCTTGATGGTACACCCCAGCAATTTGAGTGAGACTGCCAAAAGGTATTAAGAAAACAACATGTGGTTAGAAAAACATAACAAGCAGACAAGTAGTAGGAATAGAGGAGGGTATACAAGGGGGATAAATGAGAAATGAAATTTTATTGTATTATAGTGCTCTTTTAACACATGGCTATCGAAGACGCTACAAATTTATGGTTACTATGATTAACTACATAATCTAGTCTATGCAGTTAAAATGTATGATAGATGAACAGTTTTTCTTTCTAAATTTATTGATTAATTGATCATCAGTTTAGTATTGACTATTAATTTTAATGTTGTTAAAAAGTTAATTTTTGCGCCTAATACTATTTCTCTTTCAGAGTCAGCAATGGTGAACGGTGTAACGATTAAGTCTGTGCATTTGTGATATTTATCGTGTAAGGCCTCTTTCACCTTAAGATTAACATATAATTTGAATTCATCGTCATGCAGGTTGTTGAATAGAAATATTCTGTCCATACAGGAATCACAAGTCGACAGTTGGAGTTACTCGGAAGTTACTCCGGAGTTACTCTGACGGGACCTAACAAGATAAGTTACAGACTACAAACTATAAGATAGAGCTGCAGAATACAAAAATGCAAATTCGCTGTAGAAAAAGTCGAATATGTCAGTCAGGTGATATCCAAAAAAGGAATAACTAAAGGCAAGAGAACAGAATCGGTTTTACAAATGCCGAGACCCACCGTCGTGTCGAGCCTACGAGCCTTCCTCGGGTCCATGCAATTCTATTCAAAATTTTTGCATAATCATGCTTTACTTTCAGAGCCACTGTACCGCCTACTGAAAAAGCTATACCTTAGTCTTAGGGTCAACAGCAACATCACGCCTTCACAAGTTTGATGGAGGCAATAGCCACAGATGATGTGCTGGTACACTACGATCCGCAACTACGGTGGGGCATGTCCTGCGATGCATCTAACGTCGGGGTTGGCGCCGATCTCTTACACCGGGACACAGACGGCAGTGAACGACCAACCGCTAACGCATCCAAGACGCTCACAAACGCCCAACGAAACCACAGTCAGATCCAGAAAGAGGCTCTGGCGATCATGTACGGGCTGAAGAAGTTATACCAGTACCTGTACGGGAGGCACTTCATCCTGGTGACGGATCACAAACCTCTGGTCGCAATGTTGGCGCCAAGTAAAGAAACACCAGCCATGGCAGCAAATCGACTTTCAAGATAGGCTCTACAACTCAATCAATTCGACTACAAATTCGACTACCGAGAAACCAAGAAACACGGCAACGCTAATGCACTTAGTCGTCTCCCCTGCGGCTCTGATGTTAATTTCGACGGGGAGGAAGATGACGCTGAGGTGGACATGGTCTGCGCCATTCAACAGCTTAGCACGGACATTACTCCAGCGAATGCCGACACCTTCAAACGGGAATCCTTCGAGGATTCAGTCATTACAAGCGTTCTATGTTCTCGTGCGGGACGAATGGCCTCAAAAGAAGAGCCTTAGTGGGGAAAGGCCGCGATCCCCACAGAAGAATCAAGTCAAAGATTCAAGTCAAAGTGAACGCGAAAGATTTTGGAGTCTGGCGGACTCGCTTACCGTGTGCAACGGGTGCCTACTCTACGGTTCTCGATATGTCGTGCCAACGAAACTTTGACCAGCAGTCTTGAAACTCCTTCACCTCGGACACATGGGAATGGAGAAAATGAAGCACCTCGCAAGACCTGCAGTTTACTGGCCAAAAATCAACAAAGAAATCGTCACTACAGCAAGAAATTGCAAATCGTGTGCTGAGCATCAACGTAATCCGCCAAAGGCACCTCTACATCCATGGATGTTACCGGAGAAGCCACGGAGTCGCCTACATGTCGACCATGCCATCAATGTCAAGGGAACCAATGGGTTGGTTATTGTGGACACCGAACAACAGCGGATTCTCTCCGAGTGAACTCCTTACCAACCGCCAGATCAGAACGAAGATCGACATCCTGGTCCCAACAAAAATGAGACACGGGCAGAGACATCAATCACAGATGTCCAACCGCATAAACCAAGGCAGACGGACGCAAATCCAACTACGAGTTGGTGATGCAGTATACATTCATCCCTCCAGACCAGCAGACAGTCGCCACAAGTCAAGTCGTAAGTGGATTCCATCAACAGTTATAAAGACGTTAGGTCACCGCCACGTACTAGTCAAAGACGTTCAGACGGGTACGACCCAGAAACGCCACGTGGAGCAACTTAAAAAAAGGTACGACTCCAACTACAATGAAGACGTGGAACCCGGTGAACCACCCAGTGCCAAAGTGCCGCCCAAAGACGTTGATCGGAGAAACGGCCAGTCGAGACCTGCTCCTAAAAAGTCAACGCCAGTCGAGCCTTCCAGCCAAGTACAAGTGCATACGGAAGAGCATCCAGCAGGGACAAGATCCGCTACGTCATTCTACGGTCCAGGACACGAACGGAGATCGACAAGAACAAGAAAACCAGTCGAGAGACTTGATTTATAATGTACTTGTTCTATTTAGATCGACTCCCGTTTTAAAGGGGGAGAAACTGTCACATACTGGATGGATTTAACCGGTTAGGAATATTTTAGCCGCAAACGGGGAACCCTTCGATTGTTTGCGACCCTGTCATGTCAACCTGGCTTGATATTGTTTATCCTTGATAATAAATGGGTCATTGCGAATATTCTAGAGTCTGCCCTGTAGCTTATAAAAAGGCCTCTGTTTCAGATTTGCCTTCCTATAAATCGTACATGTCGTAAAGATAACATCGTGATTTAGAATAATACTGTACTAATTAGGTTCCAATTACGTGTAACCGTTTAGTAACTGCTAGTGTTGAAGTGTTATGAAAAAGCTGAGATTGTTATTACTTTGTGATTATAATAAAGATAGAGTACTCACACCGAGTCATACGTTTTCTGTGTAATTTGGTGTTACTTTCTAATTCAACATAATTAAAAACATAATAATTACACACAGAGACAGGTATTTGTGTGTAATGCATCTAATGTGTGTGAAGTATTCATAGCTGTTTGATTTCTGTCTGTTGCGCCATTCGACAATATTGACAAAAAATTCGCATTGCAAATTTTCTGCTTTTACTTTTTCTCGCTGTATCTAAAAAAACTGTCATCAAACAATATAAAACACCACAACATTCGTGTGGCTTTACTTATGTATGTGCGCAAATTTGATTATGTACTTCAAACAGTCTCAAATCGTTTTCACGCATGTATTTTGATAACATCTCTTTTTATTGTAGTGTTTCAACTATCCTGTTTATTTATCTTTGTGTAGGGTTTCAGGAAGTTGAAACACCATGGGGAGAGAATGTTTATTCGGATTGGATATGGAATCAAGCATTATACCTATGACAATGTCTAATGGGATCGAATAATATATAGGCCTACTTATTATATTTATAATTACATATCATACCCACGAGAATGTATAGTAGGATCTAATATGCAAAATAATCAAAATAAAGTCATATCAAAGATCATTTTACCATTATGGGATTAAGACTTCATAATCCCAGTAGAAACTCTCGCATTCTCCCGTATAGAGTAAACACCAGACTCGATTCTATTTTCCATTTAATATATAGATATTAGATACGATTCCACTTTCAATTTAAGGAATAGACACCAGAAACAATTTTGTTTTTATTTAATGTATAGACACGAGACACGATTTTGTTTTTTTTTTAATGTATTATAGACCTAGACATGATTTCGTTTTTGATTTATCACATGGACCCGAGAAGAAATTCTATTTTGTATTCAATGTATATGCAGTAGAAAGATTCTGTGTTCAATTTTCTATAAATGATTTTTCCCCACACAAATTTTATGCGATCTATTTTGTATATTATATAGGCCCGTTAAATGATTGTATGATGTTGGCTGTAGTTCTTTCAACTAAATTGGCCCGCGATACATTCTTTTTTCATGAGTTAATCTACACAAATGCACATACCATATTTTTTGGAACAGGTGACGCAGCAAGCCTTTTTTACGCTGGTATCTGAACAGATCTTATTGTTACGCGCTGCGACATCCTTGCAGCCGTAGAGTTTTCCGCTTACGCGTAGAAATGAACCTTGTTTATCTCCATAACAATCCGCTGGAAAGAGGCAAAGAGCACATTTCAAAGTCTTTAACATTTTTTTTACAATCTGAAAATGTTCGTTCAATCCATATTGTTATACGGCTACACATTCTATTTTTACAATATTAGGGGCAGTTCGTGGTTCGATCGTTGGATTTAATGTCGACAACCCTGGATTTATTACTTCTATAGCATTTATACTAGGTTGTGGCTTTTTTCAGCAAAACTGCTATAAGCTGGTCTGCCTATGGGATAATGAAGAAAATTACACATTATACATACTAAAAACTAAAGTTATAATTATACATACTAAAAAGTATTAATCGATGCACCTGCTTTCAGTTCCATGAATATCCATCTTACAAGAGGCCAAAGGGGCCCCAGGACGCTCACCTGACTACAGAAAAAAGTAGAGAAAAGAAAAAGAAAAACAAATGAAGAATAAAAAATGAATGAAAGAAGCGCTTGAAAATGCATGAATATGAATAAAAAACTGTTGCAAAATAAGTAATAAGCCGAAGAGGCCTCAGGACTCAAAGTTGAGAATTTGACCCGTGCACATGAGTGAAAACTTATAGGGAAATCAAGAAAAAGTACTCTAGCAAAACAAATAAAAACAAAAAATGAAGACAATAAAGAAAGAATAAACAAAAGCTCAAATAGGCGTATTAACACTTGGATAAAACAGAACAAAAACAATAAGCCGAATAGGCATCAAAACACTCATTCCGATATTAAAACAAAAGGCGAAATAGGCTCCAAAACACTACATAGGATATTAAACAAAAAGGCCATACATGCCTCTAAACACTCATTTAAATATTAAAACCAAAGGCTAAAGGAAAAAGAGTCTAGGACAACACACACGATATTAAGAAAAGAAGCCAAACACGCATACAGATATTAAAATAAAGCCACAACACTCAAAACACTCAAAGAGATATTGAAACAGAAGGTTAAAGGAATAAGGCCTCCAAACATTAGTATATTAAGAGGTTAAACAGGCCTTAAAACACTCATTTGGTTATTTAAACAAAAGGCCAATGCCACTATACTGTCGGCTTTGATTTAATATGGAAATGTAGATTCTGGGATATAGGTGAAAGCTAACGCAATTGTTATAAGAACTTTGCTTGGAAGAAATTAATCAATTCGGATAATCTCCCTTCGTTGAATTCTAAAAAGTTTATAATTGTCTACCAATAATGTTATTAAATAGTTTATAATAGTTACAAATAAATTGTTATCGCTAATAGCACACAGAGATAATGTTAGAGCGGAGTTTTACGGATTAGTTAACAGCATTGCTCGTCATTTCGAGAAGACATATAGACGTAAACATTCAGGTAGATTTATTCAAATAACATTCCAGTAGCTGTATAAACAAGACTGTCCAATTTCAGTTACAAGAAAAATTACCCACTGAGTATGTCCAGTTAAAAATTATTGATCCAATTTCTGGATAATTAATGTCTGCTAATCCGCCTTATTAGAAAATCTTCGTAGATCTTCATTCTAGTTATATGACATGTATCCTCAAAGAAATACTACATTAGGTAGTGATTTCCAGCTCTCCCAACTGGAGAGAAATGCTCAGGAAACACCTATACCCCTGATGAGCGAATTACCATTATTCTCCCAAAATCTCATACTGAGACACTCTTTTAAATTTTACTGGTTTATAATAGAGCAACAGGTATTCTACTACTAATTGTACATTTATGTGGCTGTTGCATGACACTAACTAAACTTTGCATCAAGTTGAGATCACTGGGTGAGAGGTTACATTGGCATGATGCCTGCTGTATGAACAACTCCCTGCTGTACATGTAACTTAATGCTCTACTACAACTTTCAGAATACGTGCTACATCTTATGAAGTGAACATTTAACGGTTAGCCATACACAGTTCAAAGATAGCTTGTTCATGGTATTTAGAGATCGACTGCCACTATCAACAGCATTCACTCCAATGAAATAAAAATTTATGGAAATGTAGAATAACTAAGGCTGGATGCAACAATGGACGGTACGCACAATATTTATGACAACAAGCGTTTGTGAGCATAAGAAGTTTTTAGGTAAAATTACAATGACTGGCAGGAATTATCTACCATTACTCAAATGACTATACGTGATGGTAATTAGGATAGCCAATGTGGTTCTATAAATAGCTGGAGAGAAATGCACAGGAAAAACCTATACCCCTGATGGGACACAGGGGTATAGGTTTTTTCCTGTGCATTTCTCTCCAGCTATTAATAACACAGGCTTCATCACTCACGGTTACCTGTAATAACACATGCATGTTGACCGCTCTTGAACTGAGAATTACTTTGAGTTAAAGGTGACCTCACGCATATAAAGCATAATACATAAAGTCAATATATGAGTTAGATAGGTTGGCCTTAAAAAGGTGAAACGAGCTTTTTTGATATATGGCATTCAGACCAATATATTCCTCTATGTGAGTTAGCTCCCCTTATTTCACTTTGGAGATGACATACCATGATTTTGTTTTTATGTACAGAACTGGAGTTGTTGCTGTCTCAGAGTGGAGCAGTTCAGACAGACCTCGAGGAAGAGGCGAAACGCGAGGTTCACGACGTGATGAACGCCGCCGTGCGGGAGTCGTGTATCACGACGGTCGAGGGGGATGGCAATGATTGGTAGCGATAGACGTGGGGGTGAGGCTGGGGGATAGGGAATAACGGTAGCTCTTGAGGTAGCGTCGGGAGGGAGCTGTGTATCAGGACGGTCGAGGGGGATGGAGTGTGGGATGGGGTCAGAAGTTGTGTCTGTGGACGTTTGATGGGGACGTAATGATTGTGGTTGTGGGGTTCAGAGGAAGGTCTGTTGGGTTTAGAGGGATGTCTGTGGGTTCAGAGGAAGGTCTGTTGGGTTTAGAGGGATGTCTGTGGGGTTCAGAGGGATGCCTGTTGGGTTCAGAGGGATGTCCCTGGGTTCCAAGGGATGTCTGGGGTTTAGAGGAATGTCTGTGGGGTTCAGAGGGATGTCTCTGGGTTCCGAAGGATGTCTGGGGTTCAGAGAAATGTCTGTGGGGTTCAGAGGGATGTCTGTGGGGTTCAGAGGGATATCTGTGGGGTTCAGAGGGATTCTGTGGGGTTAGGGGTGGGAAAGTAGGAATCTCTATTAGTTTTGACGCTTTTGTGTATAAGTAAATTGTAGGATGCATCGATTGTGGTCCGAAAAGCAGACATCAGTCTAATAAACCAAACATTTTTGTACGTTTTTAATATGGATTTTAATAAAGGTGGCACATAAAATAATACTCTTTGCTTCGTATTCATTTAGAAAGTCAGAAGCAGATTGTATTACAATTGTCTGTAAAACAGTCATTGCTTGAAAATAGAGAAGGCACGTATGTGTCTAAGCTTGAGAGGAAGATTGTTCAATAGGATAGGACCCGGATAATGAAAACGAAGGATTTAGACTTGTTTTAAACAACAGACAGCCCTCATGTCACACACTGCGTTCTACCTACGATAGTTGGTTTTATAGAAGGACAGGACGAGATGGCATTGAGATAACTAAAAATTAACAATTTTTCCGTGAATTTCTCTCCAGTTACTTAGAAAACCACAATGGCTACCCCAATAACATCCAGAGTGTCAGAGTAAGACCATTGAATAAACACAGTCCAAAGGCTACCCAGACCCCCCTGGGGAAGGCCGCATTCCGCAAGGATAATCTCAATTAGCATACTAACTACACCAAGAATCGATCTAAAGACGTCTGCTTTGAATTTATAATGACTGCTGCTACCAAAATGATAGGGGGAGGGGCACCATACTTATACATAGTATATTTAACAGTTAACGATGTTATATATATCAACACATGAGACACTCGTGCAAGACAGAATAATGCAAAATGACTGAAGTAATAATCAAAATCTTTATTAAAAACAAAACTCACCAGCACTCCTGATGATATAAAAGATTTCTGAGCAATGAAAACTTTTTCATAATGAGTAGTGAAGGTGATAACTATTATAATACAAACATAACACTATCAAAATTATAACAGTATAGCAGTTATAACAATCATAGGAAACCAGTTGGCAGTAGGATAAGTGAATGTGACGTTTGGCGTGGGAAGAGTCATAAAATGCAAGTGAGCAGATACTGATGCAATGGGATGTAAGGCGCTTTCAGCCCGGAAAAAAGCCACAGTTAGTATACTGGTTAGAGCAGGATTTGAACCAGGAACCCCTGGATTCAACTGTGCACTTAGTCACTACAATGACTAGCGTTGCTATATGAAAAGTTTGTTTATCTGTCTCGCTTGGGTCATTCTTGGTGAGCGGATGAACTGTTCAGCCTACCCTCGTAGTTATGGCTGTTGAAATGGAACTGGTGTGCCTCAAGGATAAATTTTATCTCAGTTGTGTATTAATGATTGAGGTGTGCCTCAAGGAACAGTATTATCTCAGTTGTTTATTATTGGCTGAGGTGTGCCTCAAGGATCAATTTTATCTGTTGTTTAATATTGGTTGAGGTGTGCCTCAAGGATCAATTTTATCTCAATTGTTTATTATTAATTGAGGTGTGCCTAAAGGATCAATTTTATCTCAGTTGTTTATTATTGGTTGAGGTGTGGCTCAAGGATCACTTTTATCTCAGTTGTTTATTATTGGTTGAGGTGTGCCTCAAGGATCAATTTTATCTCAGTTGTTTATTAATGGTTCATGTGTGTCTCAAAGATCAATTTTATATGTAGTGTTTATTAAAAGTTGGGGTGAACCTCTGTTACTGGTCTTTATCAACGACTGAAGTAACTATGAAAATCGATGCTACGGCTGGTGCTGATCAACTGTGGTTGACTGTTGTTCCATCTCATCTAAGACTTCAGTGAGGCCTTCTGGGATTGCACCTGCATCCACCTCGCTGCTCCATTTCTTATACTGAAATCCATATGTTGGTTACTGTGGCAACAATAGTGAATAATGGTAATGTATTATCGAGCATAAATATCATACAAGTATCTCAAATGTGCTGTACAATAAAAACTAAATGATAAGTCAAACAAATCTTATAAAATAATGAATTCACATGATATAGACACTAATAAAGAGATACGTATTTAGATTTTGTTTAAAGATTGAGAGTGAGTAAAATGTACGTAGACTACCGTATATGGAAGTTCGTTCCATAACCTAGGACCAATACTCATGAAACCCTTCTGGTTGGAACTCACCAGTCTTGTACCATCGTAGCCCTTTTAAAAGGCTACTGTAAATACGCTGTGGTTACACTAGTGAATCAGCCACATTGGTTATATTGGAGGGATCACCGTAGTGACCACGAGTCTCAACAAATCCGTTGACCATAATCCACATAATCCACACAAACCACTGAGTCACGATTACTGAGACACTGAGATAATAAAGAAAGGTCAGCACTATAGAGGTCAGCGCCATAGAGACCGGAAAGCATTCAAAACGCAGCAACATCAAAAGAAAGAAGCGCTAAAACGACGAGCCTGCAAGGGCTACGCAGACCTCCAAAACATAAAGTCAAGGGCCCTCCCTAACTTCTGTATGTGTTCACAGATAAATTATCAAATCTCCACTGAGTTCTCACCATATTCAGCTCTTCTCTCAAGGCTGTTATCGCCGTCTCTCTGTTCGTGACGATCTCTTCTAGATACTGGTAACGCAGTTTCTTGCGGGCGCGACACTCTCGGGCACTCTGACGACTACGCTCTAATTTCGACTTGACGTCCACCTTCGCCGGCCGTCTCCCGCGGCGACTGGATTTCTTCATCTGCTTCTCTGGGATTTCTTCCGACTTTGCTCGATTCTACAACGCAAGATAATCACATGACAGGATGTTATGGACTTTTTATGCCAACCTAAAATCATTAGTGACGATAAAAATGCTGACAGGTGTGGGTCGCCGTGTTAGTCATGTCGTATAATACGAAAAGTGAAAGTAACACCTTATTGGCTAACTAAAATTATGATTAGCACAAGCTTCCGTATTCAAGTATGCTGCTGCCAGGCTTATAAGTACCCAATCGAGCTTTGAATGAATCCAGTGAGGAGCACACACAACCGAAGAAGATTGTTCCGCGTAATAACCATTCATGGCGAATTAATTAGATAAAAAATAATTATACGTACAGGTAGAGGTTCTAATTTGATTTTGTTTATGTATATTATTTGATTTTATTTCGTTAATATAAGTATGATATACTATACATTTTCTTCCTCCTTGAAGGAAACGCCCGCAGCCGTCTGCTCACTCAAGCTATCGCGATTATCTACTTGAAAATACTCGTTCATAGAATATAATACGTTATTTAAAACGCGACATGTTAACAACAAGGTGTCAAATTCTGTACCACGTAATGGCTTCTTGTTTATATTTACTTTTATTCGCCGAATTTGATTGGACTATAATAATAGACACCCAATGAAAATATTTATTGCGACATGATAGTGAAATACATTGGTTACCTCCCTTGGGTGATAATAAAAGCGAAACGGAAACTTTTAAATGTAACAAGTTAACACTTCTGTGCCATTGAGTCTTGTTTTCTGCTGAGGCATTGGCATATTCAGCGTTTTATAACGCTGTGATGGCACTTACGGCAGTTAAATAATGGCTGTAGACACAAAACGATTATGCGGACCGAAGGAAACTTTCTACCCGTTTGATTTCGTCGTAGGATGTAGGAAGGACGTCAAAGAACATAATTCGTTGGTAAGGCAAAGTGAACTTTTTGCTGGTTTAATTAATGCAAAATTTTACACATCCTGTACAAGTACTGGTTACTTCAACTACAAAATTACATTTTTATATCATAATTTGTTAAGATATATCAGCAAAAGAAAGGCATCCTAATCATAACTTAGGCGGGCACTTCACAAGGAATCGAATCTAGAAATGATATTTACTGTTTTTTTTTTACTTTTTTGATTCAGGACTCACCATCCAAACTCTTAATCAAATATTTTTTTTATTTATATTTGTAATTTGTATATATTTGTTACTGGTCGATAATTGTAACCTACTTTAATTGTAGATAAATTTTGAAATGCTCTACGGATGAGATTAACGATTACATCCAAGAAATGAAAAACCTATCCGCTCATCAAAGTTTTTATTAAAATGAAATAAATAATCATAATAATCGATTTGTTTTGGAGGCGCCCTAATAACTAGTATGTCTCTAAGGTGCCTAAATAATAAAAGAAATTCACATAATGATACGAGAAATTCACTTAATGATACGAGAAATTCACTTAATAATACAGGAAATTCAAAAGGTAATAGGGAAAATTCACATAATACAAGAAATTCACATCATAATACATAAAATTAACATTGAAATTCATTAAAATTCAGGAAATTCACATTATAATACGAGAAATCAACAAAATTTGGGAAATTCACATACTAATACTAGAAATTCATATAATTATATGAGAAATATTATTACGTTTAATAACAACTACAAATAGATTTACATATAAATAGAAATACAAGGAATGCTTCAAGACTTGCTACAAAACAAAATGATAACAATACCCCCCCCCCCTCCCGTTTCGTGCGCCAGCTGTCTTCGTATTAAGTGCTTTTTGAATGGTGATGTAATAAACAACCTTTAATTAAATGAGTTCGAGCCATTTCCACATTTTTTTCATATTTCCGAATCGCCGACAAATGTTTTTTTTTCAGGTAGTTGACGGTAAAAGATGCAATGGTAGAGAGCTGCTCAAGTCACGTCCTGTGTGTAAGTATAAAGGTGGTGTTAGTAATTGAGTGTAAGTAATACTAATGTAAAACTTTATAGACCAGAATTATTAGCCAATAAATGCTCTCAGATGTGGTTTACAGTGAATGTTCATGGATGTGGTTTAAAGTGAATGTTCATGGATGTGGTTTACAGTGAATGTTTATAGATGTGGTTTACAGTGAATGTTTATGGATGTGGCTTACAGTGAATGTTTATGGATGTGGATTACAGTGAATGTTTATGGATGTGGTTTACAGTGAATACTTATGGATGTGGTTTACAGTGAATGTTTATGCATGTGGTTTACAGTGAATGTTTATGGATGTGGTTTATGGTGAATGTTTATGGATGTGGTTTACAGTGAATATTTTATGGCAGCGTTTTAGCTCATATCACCTGTAAAAACATGTACTCATTTTAAAGACCGGTTTACTCCAGCAATTGCGGATAAATTCCTGGGATCATTTCTGTAGAATAAATTAACAAATAAATACCTGAATAAATGAATCCAATGTATTCTTAATAACATTGCCGTATTATTTGGTGGGCAGATGTCAAAGCAGGCCTCCTCAGTCAGGCTGGAGGGTCTGCCTACGTTGAGATTGAGCAGACGAAAGTGATCGCTGCAGTGTAAGTGTAGTGTTATCTCCCTTTATGTTGTAGTATGACTGTAACAGCTTGATCAGTTTAAAGGTGGGCAGAATTGGGGGTTGATATACTATTACTCGATTGCCTGTTTTTATACAGTTTAAACCTTACATTAACTCAACAAAACAACATCGGGTACGGATGACTGGTTGTGATTGGTTGTGATAGAACGTAGTGAACAACAGACAGATCTGAGGGGTCTCTATCTCTAAAACAATTGTAGTTTTTTAGAATGCTTTGATTGAGATCAGCTCTCCGTATTTATAGCCAATACATCGCGTGTATTGGCATCAGGTAGAATCAAGTTTTACCTGCTTTAACTCGAGAGGAAGTTCGAGAATGTCTGCAATGTTTAATGTAGTAATTATGGGAAGGAAAGAATGAACTTAAGATTCTCTCCCTTTACAATGTTGGCTGTTGTACATGGGAAGGCATATGGGTAACATCATAAATAAACTGGCAGTGTTAACACACTTTTCTCTTGTTATTTTAGTCGTACTTGTACGGGCTTGCACGGGCTTGCTGGTGCTTGTTGCACGGCTGCCTTGGTCCATTGACTTGTTGTACGTTGTCATATGAAGACTGTCCATATGATTCTAAAGTGTCATATATACAGGTCCACTTTTTGTTTCATTCCCTGTTTGGTTCTCGCAGGTATGGACCAAGGGAGGTAATCAAGCGTGAGGAATTTAGCCTGATGGGACAGCTCACGTGCGATTTTAAGTTTGCAACATTTTCGTGCCGTAAGCGACGATCGCCACAGCCGGAGAGTGACGAGAAGGATGCAGCTGTTGAGATATTAGAGGCTGTCCTGCCAGCTGTGTGTCTGGTGAGGTTTTGTTAGGAGAGATGTGTGTCTGGTGAGGTTTGGTTAGGAGAGATGCGTGTCTGGTGAGGTTTGGTCAGGAGAGATGCGTGTATGGTGAGGTTTGGTCAGGAGAGGTGC
>WURV02172180.1:0-14184 GCA_011762755.2 Epimenia babai | reverse complement strand
AGGCATTGCAGTACTCCCCAAATTGCACATAACTTCATTAGTTTATGTTTTAGCTAGTAACATTGTAAAGTGTCGTCGACATTATCTGTAATTATTGACCAAGGGATAATTGGTACTATAAATAAAGCTTTATTATTATTTAAAACACGACTCTCGCAACGTTCCACCAACCACTCTTCCTGAAACTGAACCACTCAAAAAAAATGCAGATGAGAAGGTTGATAATCTCAAGCAGAAAGGCACGCGATGAACTGCTTTTCATTTACTGACCCATGTCACTTGCATGTACTCGCTTTGAATTCCAAAGTCCCAAACGTATAGTGAAATTTTAGTTTCCCATTCTCATTATGTATTATCAACATTTCCTTCAGCAGGAGTTAATTCCCGCTGACTATGAAAACAGGAATGGTCACGCCATTACGCAATTTCAATCTTAACCGAATAATCTTGACTTATTTCCGATCTCTTTGTCATCTCATGTGCTTTTGGAAAATCCTTTAACACAAACCACTCGTTATTTCAAAACCAACTCTTTGCTCTTACCTTGACAATCTGCATACAAACAAAACTGTAGTGCCGAAACTTCCATCCTCTCTAGCACCAGTAACATCAGAAAATGAATAATGGTAGCAATGCTACATTTTTTTCTCATCGTGGCCTTTGATACTATCGACCTGAATCGCCTCAGATCTCCCTTCAGTATAGTCGGCTATGCCCTCGATTATCTAAAATATCGATTGCGCTCTGTTGTAGAAACATCTGATTAAATATCGAGACATGATCCTCTTACCTTATGGCGTCCGGCAAGGTAGTGTGTACTTGGCCGCATTCTGTATATCATGTCTTCTACTTGCTCGGCGACATCATTGATACACTCGGCCATCGTCATCAACTTCTCTGACCACGTTCGCAACCTGTCTGTAATATTCGACAATCATAATATTGAACCGCCACAAATAAATATCTAAACTCTTGATCGGGCGATATGACTGTGCTTACGCGAAATTCGATCTACCACTTACTACGGGACGTAGTGAAACGTTAGGACATGCTATTGCTACCAGCAAAATTGTAAACTGTAATTCGTTCTAGGTCAATTTACTGAATTTCTAGACTATTTACTACATCACAGCGCTGCACGAGTTATCCCTTACCCCTTCGCTGTCTCCACTCCCTGCCTGTCACATGCTGTATTGCTTCTAAAATTCTTCTTGCGTACCGCATAGCCGGTTTTTAACTACCATCGACAATCTCTATCATTTCTCCTCTACGTCTTTAAATCGCTCATCTTCTTCCCTCCTGTTCTGTGTTCCTCGTACTTAACGTGCTAACTGTTCTTTATAGTTTGCACTCCGCCTCTATGATAAACTGCCAGTTGACATTTGACAATATCAAGTGTGAGTTAATTTATAAGTAAACTCAAAACACACTTATTTAACATCGCTTGCAGCAAATAATCTAAGATATCGATAACTTTGGCGAAAATTTGAGTTTGTACATCTTAAAAATACGTAACCTAACGTGTTTTCGTCTTCCACCACGTTCTTATAAAATGTGTTCCTAATCTCTGTCTATATGCAACGATTTTTTTTCCATATTTCTTACATTTCTAATTTCTATTGCACATTCCTGCCCAAAATATTTTCTCTATAGATGTAGTACATAATTACAGAAAACTTAGGCATTTCAATGGATTAAAGGTTAAGGTCAAAGGTATAAGGTCAAGGGTCCAATGGCTCCAGGCCCAAGGCTCAAGGCTGAATAAAGATTGAAGCTCGAAGAATAAAGATAGAAGATTAATGATCGAGAATATAATATCGACGAGCGAAAATCGAAGGTCAATGATCAAAGTTCAAAAATCAAAGACCTAAGATCAAACTTCAAGATCAATGATATAAGATTACATTACAGGGAGAGACTATTCAGAATAATTTACTCGTGTTGGGTTTTTGACAACAAAGTTGAAAAGCTCATATTAATAAAATGATTTCTATTTTGCACTATTGACAGTTTCTGAACGATCTACCCAATAATTATTATTCTGAATATAATCTAGCGAGTTTAACGAAGGAATATATAAGAAAATAAACCTCGTCCATAACCAATATTTCTTCACAAGTTAGTATTATTAGATTGGAATCTCGCATTGTGAAAAGAAAGTCTGCAATTAATCAAATCAAATTGATGGTATCCAACATATGATTGGAGAAGCGAACAATATAACGGGCGCGAGCAAACTCCTCACCAATTTATAAAAAATACGACCGAAATTATCTAAATGTTTTACTGTCCTCAAAATAGATTATCAGTACTGTAACCATATATATACAGTACACGGGTGAGGAACAATTCGATGCATTAATTAACTAATTTGACACATGAAGAGGTGACATCTGGGCGGTTATTCTCCTCGTCACTATTCGACTCTTGGGATACTATTTGGTATGCAAAAAGGGCTGCAATAATCGAATCATCATTCGAATAATCGAATGCTGAACTGACAGCTGACCGATCCTTAACATGGAACGCGCATGTGACATCGATGAAAGACAAGGTAATACCACTTGTTAATTATTCATTCCGTATTGGTCAACTAATGACCGACGACAAGAACGATGACGAAAACGATGAAGATGATAGTAATTATGGTAATAAAAAGGAGACAAACCATCTGACTACATATTTACTTTTTATTTCATACATAAGTGGCATGAAAAATGACATGGTTCATGACGATCAGGTTTGTTTACAGAAAAAACATGTCATCGTTCCCATGACAACTAGTATGCGTCTGGTCAACGCTGGCAACTATGGAACAGACATAGTTTAAGAATTGAAAAAAATTACTTGAATAAAATCTCAAATAACAGAATGGGCTTGTGTCTATAATATAAAAATATTTTAGCTTGTTTCTTGTTTTTTTACAGACCAATTAGTTATATATAGCGGGGATGCTCAGACGGACGACATGTCGATATTATAGAGGTCTTGTACT
Organism: Epimenia babai; assembly: GCA_011762755.2. Lineage (NCBI taxonomy): Eukaryota > Metazoa > Mollusca > Solenogastres > Cavibelonia > Epimeniidae > Epimenia > Epimenia babai. Next base: position 11,189 of record WURV02172180.1, on the reverse strand, counting down.
CTATAAAAAAGTAAATAATGCTATAAATCATGTTCGATGGCTAGAATGACGTCTGCGTTGCAGAATGAATACTTCCGCTTAAGAATCCGTTGCATTGTTGGTAAAAACTTGTTGTTCATGGTCATCATTACCAGACGAACCAAAAAATAAAGGAAATATGTAGGTCGTCAACTTGTTCCAAGTATAAATATTGCTTATAACTGTTATAAAGGGATCCGTGAATATCATAAGAGAAATACGCAGATAATTAATTGTAAAAAATCTCCAATCCTCCAAAATTCAGCAGCGCCAGGATTTTTTGCGATACCGAAGAGGATCTCGGTGGCTCACTTCTTCACCCCGCTTCGATTTAATACTCCTGCGTCTCGGATTTGAAGACATTGTTCAACTCACCAGGTAGAAACACTCATTATGCAATTATTTTCCCCCTGGTGTGGTGCAAACCCATGACCTCCAAATCTGGTTCTGGTGCTATAAAATTGAAGAAAATCACCTCCAATGAGGGTGAAATATCGAAATGTCTCTAACCGCAACGCCATTTTTCATTGCCTAATTTTTTAAAACGAAGACAGCAGGGGAAAGGGAGGGAAGTGAGAGCGCAAGCAAGAAAGTGGGAAAGGACGCCGAGGGTGGCAAAGAATCTCTAATTAGGCAATATAGACTGAAATGTATAAACAATCCAATGTATGTATATCACATATATAATGCAAATGTTAATAAAAGCTAAATCATGATATAAAGAATATAAACATGGTTAATTTAATGTATTTCTTCGATATTAGCAGCCGATGGTAATCATTAGCTAATTTATTTAAACATTAATTCGACAATATTCTTCGTTTATAATTATTCTAATAAAAAATAATAATAATAATAATAATACATTTGTTTTGGAGGCGCCCTAATAACTAGTATGTCTCTAAGGCGCCTATATACATTTCGTTCTACAAATTGTATGACGTAGTATCTTTTCACAAATGGCTTCTTCGGGTGGGTGTGACCAAGATATACATTCAGTCGTATTCGCCCTCGACATCCCTATGGCATTAGTCACATACATGTACGACGGATGAGCGGTCGCGCGGGCCTCTCCCACGTACTGCTTGACGTGGATACATCGAACACCACAAAAATTATCCATTCATTTTTATGGTCTATCATTCTTGTCACAGATATCTGCGTGTATAGCCGACGGATAAATACACAGATTTCAAATATTAGTGTGTTCTCCAAATATTAGTGAGTTATCGAAATATTAGCGAGTTCTCCAAATTTTGTTGAGTTCTCCAAATATTAGCGAGTTCTTCATATATTAGTGTGTTCTTCAAAGATAAGCGCGTTCTCTAAATATTAGGGAGTCCTCCAAATATCAATGTGTTCACTAAATATCAGTGAGTTCTCTAAATATTACCGAGTTCTCCAAATAACAGTGTGTTCTCCAAATATGGATGAAATCCTCTATAGTGCCTCTTCAACTAACTAGTTATCAGCGACACTTTACAATGGTAATACAACCTGGTATACACAAAAAAGAAATAGAAGCTATAATGGTATGTAACAAGTAAAAGTGTCGTATTCAGCACGAAACAGTGAAACTTACGATTATTCTATTCTACATAGAAGATATAATAGCCTAAAGATACTGAGACACGCACAGCAGACTAAAATCAATATAGAACTAGGCTTTGACAGTGGACATGAGAGAAAAACTCGTTATACATACGTATAGTAGACTGAAATCATCCGAAAACTACATAGCTTTTATCTTTAGCCCACGATTTATTGTCTGTTTGATCGACTATACGATTATGCACTGACTGGCAGAAAATTAAGGTCTGTTAATCATATAACATTCGTCGAAAATTGACTTATAGTTTATAAAAGAACTTGTCAAAAAGGATATTATACTGGTTTTTGTTACTCATTTTTGTGGTAAAGACGCAGCAAGCTCCACCCAATTTATTATAAAAAAGTTATACACGAGTACACTTTTATTTCGAAATACACTATTGAAATTACAGCGCTATTAAACGACCTAAAATATCCCTAAAGTCGTTGAATTGTGCACGGATCTATGTGGCGATAACGATTGGTCAATAGTTCGAAAAGACGTGTTGATGATGGGGATTTTCGGAAAATTCAAACCGGATAAAATAACGTTCAGCGATTGGTCGAAACGAGTGTCGATCCGCTTTTAAATAAGCCAGCAAGGGTTTGCAAAAGTTGTTCCTAAGTTTACCTACAGGTATGACATATCGTGTTCGGTGATTTCAACCATGTGTAGATTATTAATCCTTGTAAATTTATCCACTACTCGATAAATAATTCTTCCATTCGTATAATTCCACTTTGTCATCTTTGTGTTTATAAATTAAATAATTTTATTTATTATAATCATCACAAAAATGCACGAGTATCATATAGCAAACACCATATTACTGGACAAATGATGAACTTAATTCACCATTTATTCAGTAATTATTTTACAAGAGCTAACTACCTTTGTACGTGATAAATTTTGTAGACATGCATCATTTTTAGTTAAAAATTATCATATATTCAAGTTTTTCGATAGACCCTCTACTCGTTATTATTGTGCATATTTTCGTTAAGAAAGAACTGGCGTCATTGATTCCCTATACGTAAAATATCAGTAGTATTTTGCGATACAATGTATGTATGTAACACCTTTACAAAAGCTCTACTTTAATTGTCTATATTGTGACGGTTTGCCTAGTTTAGGAAAATGTTATATTTATTTTATATATATATATATACGAAAATTGAAGGTAACACTTTATGGACTAACTAAAGTTATGATTAACACAAGCATTGACACACACGCTAGTCACTAACTCATTGCGCCCGAGGAAGTATACTTGTATACGAATGCTTGTGTTAATCATAATCTTAGTTAGTCAATAAGGTGTGTTACCTTCACTTTTCGTGTGGCTAACACAGCAACCCATCTCTTTGATATATATATATATATATATATATATATGTGTGTTTTCGGTATATAAGTACACTCATTCTATGAAGCGAGCACCTGTCTTAAGCGACCGTTTCACGCCGGTTCCACACGGTCGCTTAATACAGGTTTCACTGTTTATATATTCACTTTCTTCTCGATGATAAAGGTCCTGTACTCGTCATAACAAATACGGAGGACATATTAACTCTACTCTTATGTCACATCGTTAAGAAAAACTATCGACTTACGTTCTATTTTTCCAGACGCCAACACAATGAAGTGCGCTATTGTTCTGGTGGTTGTGGCCATTTTTGCCTCGTCCTGTGATGGTCAGGCCCTGAACATGTTCCCTCTACCCCAACGCCGCTGTTGCGCCGAAGCGACGCAATGTTACAGTAAGCCGTGGTTTAATCCTCCCTGCAAAACGCACATCAGGTAACATATAGAGCAATAGCTTAACACTCCATGTATATCCATAAGTTACCGTCAATCTATCCGCTAGTTTACACCGTGTAGAGGTGTAAATGTTAACCTGTCGTATCATTCGCGAATTCGTTCATCCGTCACAAATTCATGACAGCGCGTTAATATTTTTCATTGCTGCATTTTATAATAAAATTTATCATATAAAAATTTCCGCAATATATTATTTGCTGCGGAAAAAACAAAGTTTCGAGTTTTCACATATGAATGAGACAGTTAAGGGGCTGTGACATTTATCGAGTTGCGCATTCTGATTTTGTAGCCATTAGGACGTGGTAATCGTTATTTAATATATTATTTCGTTCATTACTTGAAGAAGATGGCGTTACAGAGAAAAGATATGAGTTTGTATTGCATAAAACTGCCTTGCATACAAAGGGGAAATACTTAGTCTGGTGGTAGGGCATTGGACTGGTAACCGAAAGGTCGCGGGTTAGAAACCGCCCGACGGTCGACTATTGTGCGATGATCCTCAGCCAAGTCATTCATTCCCGAATGCTGCTGTCCACCCGCGTGCAAAATGAGTAGGCGGTTGCTGTCATCTTATATGGGTCATATGCGAATGTCGGAAGTATTTACTACTGCCTTTAGCTAAGTTGACAGTAGGCAATTTTATAGTGCAATACTATGTAATTTTCTTATATTTTGTGTTTTTCGTGTTTTTCTAATCTGTGCTGTAATATTTGAGTTATATTTTCATTATATGTGATCTTAATGTATCTACCTATTTTACTTACGATTTATTCATGGTATACCGAGTTCAAGTTTGTACCGTATTCCCTGTGTTTCTAGTTAATCATAGTGACCATAAATTTGTAAAGTGTATATGATAGCTATGTGTTAAATGGGCACTATAAATTAATAAAATTTCATTTCATATTTTATTGCATCTGTCCTGAATAGCTGTCACACATACTCCCATTGTAAAACGCATCTGGATACCTTGGCTGATACTTGCGGTCTATAAATGTTCTGCTTTCCTTTTTACCTTTATTACTTTAGTAATTTACTATCATTCATCATATCGGGGGAAGCGGATAGTCGCGAGAAAGAAGCACCGTAACATGAACAAGGATCGTACCATCCCATTCTTCACCTTTTATCATAAATAGTTCTTTTCCTGCTTTCCTTTCCTACTTTTCCATTACTTTTAATAGGGATTAATTCACCCTTTTAAAATATTCTTGTTAATGTTACAATTATTTTTCGAAACCACCGCAGTGATGTGAACGGAGGTGGACTATTATTTTACAGACCGTCCTGCAAAGCAAGCTGGTACAAGCCATGCTATCAAGGCCTGACTTTATTGCGTAAGGTCTGGGCTCGTTTTTCGAACGGTCAATATCGCTGCTGCCGCGTGTACAACTGTCCCAAGATTTACTACTCGCGCTGTTCGTTGTGAGTATCTACTGGGGCAATCCCTAAGTTCTCATTCTGTTTTCGATGGATAACGTGAAACACGAAAACTATCAATCCTTATCGAATAAACGGGTTTGTCTCCCCTAGTCATTGTTACCGTGACATGGTAAATACATGTTTAAAACATATTTAAAACATAGCGGAATAGCGAAAAGACATATCCCCAAAAATATAATACTGTACATCAAATATATACAAGGAAACAATATCTACACAGTGGCCTATTTGGCAGACGCGAATTGAAACGGACATGAGCACCATATATATCATGAATAATGATTAAATAAAAACACAAACGCATCGTTCTGGATATAAATGTGTGTCCCTCACCTTAAATATTTATGAAACGAATCGAAGTAATCTGAACAAGTCGCTCATATTGTTGGTCGTCAGCAGTTGGACAAATTTAAACATGGTGGGCCCCCACCATGTAATATTTCTTAATCAAAAGTTTACGTACATCATCGAATTGTTCACACCAAATCACGTGATACTCATCGTCAATATCCGACAATTTCGCGCAGTATTCGCATAAACACTCTCCGATTGGGAGTTCTGTCCTCTCCCATCTACCTCGCTCTACTCTGAGGTTGTGGGACGATAGACGTAAGCATGCAAGTGCTACACTGCATTACTCATGCCAATGTAACTGCAAATATTTCACCAGAGACGGCGCCGCCTATGTTTGTAGAGCCGACCCTTAGAAGCCTAACCGACCCAGATTAACTACGTCTGGGCTGATTGGTCTGCCAGACGCTGACGAAACTCACGAAAAAAAACAGCAAAGTTAAATGATAATCAATTTTTATTTATTTATTGTTTTCGGACAGTAATTTATTGACTGTTGGTGAATATGGCGTTTGGGAACGCTTAAACGGCACATCAAAATGTTATGAAAAAGGGTGTAACCCATCTTTCATCCTGAAGAAGCCTGTTGCCCATTTGCCTGCAGACTATTTCATATGTTGCTAAATAATACAATACGCAAAATGTTGGTCGCTGCAGTCGTTGCCGTTATTATAATATATATATATGTATTATAATGGAATATATAATTTTAATCATTATATTACATTGAGATGGAAAAATCAACTAACATTGTCCCTCTCTTCTATCACTACACCCCCAAACTGTCACAACTGCACATCTCCTTGGCGAGCACATGATTACGTCCCTTCGTCACGTTGCACCACTGATTTATTTTGCAGTATGACTGAGAGATGTTCATGGCTACATCGCGCTTGCGCGCCGCACTTCTACCGCCGCCACTTCCTGAAACTTTGGTGCCCGGGGGCAGGCTGGCGGTTCACTTGGCGTTATCTTCCCCGCTGTTGCATCTGTCACTACTGTCGCCCGCGCTATTTCCCGACACTGCCGGCCAAGATAGGCAAATCGTTCATAGGAATAACAAACAACAAACGTTAACACATATAACACAGTATCGCGAATTTTACGCTGATACCTCGAAAGATTTCTTGAATATCGAAGAAAATACAATTGCACCGTAGCTAATTTGATAAATACCATGCAGCTGATTCAAGAGTGGGTATCATGTACTCCGGCACATTCACTACAACTCTTCAACTGTCAATGTCTCTTTACTATCACTCCAATCGGAAATTCAATGTTATATATAATATTCAATGTTATATATAATAATGGAGAGGAATACATTTTGGTTTAGAACATGATTCAACAGTAACCTTGTAAGCAAAATCCATACATTCAATAGTAAAGCATACGTGGCATTGCGTGAAAATGAATTTTGTTCAATAGTAACGTAGTGATGAGCCACGGCCCAAATGTCAACATGCAGAAACTGTATTGGGTGGGGCTAGACTGGTATTTATGTAATTTCTTAACGCGATGGTAGTAGAATTTTACCCAAAAAACGACCAAAATGGATACTGTAAAATTCAATTGTATCGTGGATTGATCTATGGAAGAATACAAGAAATGACTTACTAAATTTAATTAATTTTATCATGTAGCCTACAGTACCTTCCCACAGGCTTGTTCTCTCTGTCAGCTTCTTTATCCCCAGGTTTGACTATTTCGTGCCGCAATAAAACCAAATATAGATTCGCAATACGTCTGGTTTTGTCTGCTAATACATAACGATATCCACCGTAATTGAGATTGTTTGATCGTCAAAAGGGACGCAACAGTCAATATACTAGGGGCATGTAACCCACTCCGATCTCTCATAAGGAAGTTTTATAAAATTCACAAAATTACCGTATTTTACCTTAGTGTAAATTATACAATACCAGTACATTAGTACATTACCCATCCAGTTAATCAATTTCGTCATTGATTTTCTATATTAGTTCATATTTGTGGATATTTATATAGTATTCATCCGCCTTGTCGTAAAAATATATAGAAGACTAAATATATAAAATTAACTCTTCAGTTTTGTCTTGATTTTCTTCCTTGTTAATCGAATAACGATTTATGTACAATTGTATTTTATTACTAGCACTATAATATTGCGCATTCATTAAATCGACGGAATACACTAGCCGAAGTGCTAACCTGTTGATTAATCGATGACTTGTTTTCATTGGTCCGCACGCCAAGCACCTTAAGGACGAGACGGAAGAGGTGAAACTTTCTCAACTCTTGCGGGACGGACCGGGCGGGACGAATTTGTTCCGCAGCAGTAGAAATTGCGCAATTTATTCTCAATGTAATTTATTGCGAATTGATCAGTCCCGTCCGCCCTGTGTGTTTCGCTTTAACTGCTATTTAAAATTTAAATTGCGCTTAAACCTCCGAATTCGGATTACCTTTGTGAAACTTACTGTGAAGTTTACTTATGTTAAACGCAGTATAGGATGGTGAGCATTGCGTGTGTATATTAGGGTGAATGGCCTCGTTTTAAAATCAATTGCATTGTGGGTAGAAAGCATTGTCGTCTATACTAATTAATAAAGGGCAGTTAGCGTAGTGGTTAAAGCGTTTGACTTTGAATCCAGAGGTTCCAGGTGCAATTTCCACTCTAACCAGTATACTACGTGTGGTCTTTTCAAGCTAAAAACGCCTTAAACGGTCTGGGTAGCCCCTACAGTGCGGTTCTGTTAGCGCTTTTTCTTTCTGACGTTTGCTGTGAGTCAGATGCACTATGTATGGTCTCTACGTCTTCTACCTTCGCGCTATGTCGTCATCTCATTGTACATAACTATTTAGTTTTTATAGACTTATTGGAATATGCGACATATGTAGACCGTATGTAGACATTGGGAACCAGTGGCAAGAATGGAAAAAAGGCCAGTTGTCTGCCCAGACTCGGTGGGTTTTTCACACTAGGTATTCCCCAGACCATTCATTACACGCAAGGCCTAACAGATTGTCGTGTTAACCGCATTAATACTCAATGACGCTGATACACGGTACATCATCAATATATCAAGTATATGTGTGTATGTGTATTTATATGTATGTTTAGTTTATCAATATCGTCGTCGCCACCGCCACCGCCGCTGAATCATTATTCAGCACACTCTCTCTCGCGTAGGTAGAGATAGCTTTTTATTATTATTTTGTTGAAAATTTAATTTTATAACGGTGCCGCTTTAAGAGGTTTTTTTTTCGATGTTAATTGTATCAATGTATTTATTGTATTGTGAATATTGGTTTAAAATCTGAAGGAATCTCGAGAAATGCTGCTGACGTGTACTCGCGTAAGGTCCGTGCGTCCGCTTCGTGACGTTTTTTGTAATACTCGTTGTTTTTTTACTATTCCCTAAAAAATCCCTTAGGGTTAAGTCTGGGGAAAGTGGTAGCCATTCTATATTGACAACCGCAAACCGACTTTTGGCCCGCCCTGTCTGTCCGGGATTCCAAAGAGTCTCCTAATTCACATAAACATTACACAGCAATGACTATAAATGTTATCATTTGTTTACTCTCGGCTCAGTGGCGAGCGATACATCAAAGATTTAAAATTGCGGCGTCGAGCCCGCGACGAAGTCGTCAACAACATTAACGTACATTAATGCACGCGGGAAATTTCCACACGACACAAACGTGTCATGTATTTTCGCGCGCAGGTAGGGCAATTAGCATTCTTTGAATATCTCGTTGACGATATCCGCTACGAAACGCACAAATGGGCCATCGCCTCTATGGTTTCCGCGCTACATGCATTGTTTGATGAGATTATAATTATGTGAATTATTTTAAAGTGAGAAAATCGACGGGGAATTGCGGTTAGTGTGGGCAACGAGTTGTATCGATGCCCCGCCTAGACCCACGCTGTACCGTGCAATAAACGTTTCTACGACGTATGACCGTATATTTGTAAAACCGCTTATACACTAAACCAGGAGGCCAAAAAGTGAGGCAGAAAAAGCGTAAAATGTTCGTGATACCGACAAAAAATAAGGCAATGAGGCTGTCATGTATTACAAAGATCAATAATAATCAATCAATAAGAATCCTCATTGTTGAGATATCATCATCAATATCCAGGTCCCAAAGAAAACATGTCATATTATTTCTGTATGTATGTCACGATAGGCCGATTAAAAAGAATTGTTGCGGGGTCCAAATTTGAGCCTTGACAAGACTCACCTTAAGTGCGTGTTCTTGTGGGTGGTAATTTTTAAAAGCGCGTTAGCCGCCGAATTGATTGGTATAAATATTTTGGAGGTCGGTGTTTTAAACGGTAGCAGGGATAGTTGTAGCTTGGTACACTGGGTATGAGCCAATATAGGGAATTAGAATTTCTTCCCTCAATATGCACTTTGGGCAACTCGGTTACGTTGACATTTGTATTGTATTTAGGTGCCCGTTCAAATTACCGTGACGAGTAAGGATGCCTACGACCTGTTTGATGTCACTTCGCTTTAATGTGGTTTTGCTACGTCGAAAGCGTGGAACAAGCAATTAAAGGGTTTACATTGCGATATTTCTGGCCGAGATTTTCTGGCTGGTTTGATAATTGCTGTAATCATAGCTATTTCTTGCGCACGTTTAAGCGATAAAACACATGACGATAACGCGGCTGTCATCTGCAAATTCAAGTAACGTATGCGCGTAGATTATCGTGTCTAACATGTCCACCAAATAACTGTACACCATTTGTTTTGAAGTTAATAAACAGTAGAGTCTACCAATCGATGTTCAAAGTGAATTTATTAATGTAGTGAAACGTATTGTATTACATCATCGATACATGCGAAAAAGATCGAATATGTTTGTCGTTAGAATGAAAATGTATAGGAATATTAGTGGAATTTGCTGAACCCATGGGCACTAAAATACCTACCCAAACAGTGATGGTATACAAAGATCATAGTCAAAGGTACAGCATTCAAAGTAAAGACCAACTACAACATTTAGACCGCCAGTAAGGGCCCTCGGATGCGGTCCGCAACTGAATGTTTACGGCAGCTATTCAGCGCACATACAATACCTTCGACACTTGCATATCATTCGTGGGTGATAATGTTAAACATCTCCCCATTTAAGAGACGGATCTTACTTCAGCAATTGGAGACAAAACAACTCGAATGGGATCGTTGCTTGAAAGGCTGCTATTTTACACTATCTGGTTTACCCTACATCAATATCCTGCATCAATGATGTGGATGTAAACATTGTGTATATATAAATTGAATCAATTAAAAACAAACCCACGGCACAATTCTTATACATTGTAATTACAATACTACTTAAGAGCGTCTCGTCTGCCGTAAAATAGCGCGTGTAACGACAATACAAAAATGAATTAACGTCATTTTACTAATTCGTATGTTGAGCTTTAGTCTCTGTAGGAAATTTCCACTCTCTATGTCGTCTATTGAAATAGCGAAAAAATCTGCCTTATGCAAAGTGTACAGGTAAAAATAGCCATCTGGTGTAATAATAACCAGGTGTGGATTTCCGCGCGAATATATCGCGACACGCATATCCAATGAAATGACGTTGTCGAATCACGTGATCGGATATCGTTACCGTTTAAAAGAAGCACCGCGGAAAATTTCCACTAATCCCGTCGCCAAATTTCTCGATTAACGTTTGAGCTGAAAGGAGTTTGTGATACTTTAAAATGTCTCCACCCATCCAAGACAGTGAGTTTAATTAGTGTTGCTACCTTTAAAGTTACTGTACTTCATTATTTGTCAAGAAGACTATTTCCAGTCTGTCTTATTCTCAGTCGAGAATTACAAGTACGTTTATTGCCGCGACCATTCGGAGCTATCAAATACGGTTTACAAGAAACGTTTAATAGAGGTAAAGGTAAAGGCGAGGTTTTGGTGCTACTTTATAATTAAATGTCAGTCGCACGTACAACATTGCCCTG
>WURV02172169.1:2079-14185 GCA_011762755.2 Epimenia babai | reverse complement strand
AAGTTGACAAAATTATTTATGTTACTATACTGTGTGACTGTGCCATTAGTGCTGCGGATACTGTCACTGCACGATTCAGGAAATAATTAGTGAACGATAAATTAACTGACATAATAGCTGCATGTAAGGTTTGAAAATGAGTCAATGTCTAGTAAAATGGCAACTTTATTGCAAAATAACTTATGTCTCATAGTCCAAAGAATAACATTGGGCTAGTAGCGTTTGTGTATATTAATATACCCTCGATGTAGGCCTATAGCAACATAATCATGTGAAAAGGAATAAAAAAGATTTTACTAAGGCCACTTAACACATAGTAACAAAGGTTAGTCGCACTCACAATGCTTATTTATTAAACACATAGTAAAGTACTTGCTGTAACGAGCAAATCTAAAATTATGAAGATGAATAATAAACTTGGTGTTTCTGCGAGGGCAATAAAAAATATCTATTAAGATTTCTGGGATTTCTGGTTACACTGTTTCACTGCTCAATGATAAATCAAATGAGAAAGTCAGTGCGTTGTATTTTAAAATAAAATTTGACAGTAAAACGTAAATATTACACCTTATATTTAGAGGGTGGAATGATTAAGTCGCAGTCACTAGTCAGCAATTAAATTTCTTATTTAATAATAGGTTATTATCATTAGATTTACTCTACCGTTGCACGTATAAATTAAATAACTAACGTTACGGGCTTACGGCCTTGAAATCTAGTAAGTGTGAATACTGATGACACTGGTCGACTTTTAATAATACATTTTACATCTTAAACGAGGACGAAATCAAAACGCGAGCGGAGTAAACAGCGATCTCACATCAACACGATAAACAGGAAGTCAGGTTGGCGTCTGCACGTTTTTATATTTTACCCAGATATATCCTAATATTAAAGTAAAGCGCGACATTAATTTTATCGAACGCAACATACAGGCCAATAGCTTCTCATATCCGCAGTATATATCCATTCGACGTACAAATCAATAATAATAACAATTATAGTAGCGAGTTTAGTCGATCTGAAGCGAGATAAAGATTTTTTACATTTTATTTATTCGGACATTAATAGTGTAATTAAGGTGTCTATTGTAACAAAAAGGTAAAGGCAAGGTTTTGATGCTACTTTATGTCAGTCGCACGTACAACATTGCCCTGTTACATACCTAAGATATTTTTTATAATAAACCATTCCACGACAAATCCTTCTCAATATTCAAGCACGAAAATCTTGCTCATTTCCTATTGCATCAAAGGCAGTGCTTCTAACCACAACACCATTGGCGCCAACGATAACAACTGACAAACTAGTGATATGAATGAAGACTTTAATTATATATGTAATATAAACGGGCATTAAGGAGCAATATGGTACAACTCATTGAAATAACATCGGACGAAGAAGACTGGATAAACTACAGCTCATGTTTATTTCAGTTCGTCTAATTTTGAAAAAATCGGTTGTTTCTAATTTTCAACCCTGTGATTTGTTTTTTATACTTTTTTAAAGTTACATAAATTTGGCTAACACAGCAACCAACGTCTCATCCCAAATTAAGATGGTAACAGGAAAATGTGTTTATTTAATGAAATTATGCAACAAGCACCAACAGTTCTATCTTTCTAAACCTAAACAATATGATATATGATAAAACAAAAGCTCGCCCCCTTTTAAGACTAAGAAAATTTATGGAAACACAAGTCTTTGTATACACAAGGAATGCTTCATCAGGTGAAAGATGATCGGGTGAATGGTCATTTATTTCCCAACCTAATATTCAAAAAATAATCTCGTACACAACAGTCAACCCCCAGGGTCCGTTAGCGAGACAATTAGTGATTCAATGTCAACAACTCGCTACTCTTAACGTTGAGGAGGGCACTTGCCATAATCTTGACAAATGTCCAATTCCCGTCCTTTTTTCCATTACTTTTCAGCAGCTTTTATTGCACATTTTCCACTCGGCAACTGCCATAGTGATCGGACCACATTTTTGCAGGATAAAAATATGACAAAAACTATTATCATAGTGGTTGATTTATTGTAAAATAAATCTTTCGAAGTTAAAAGACAACAAAGGAGTTATTTCACAATTTCACCAGCCCTTCACAAACAGCCAATCTGTATAAGAAATTTTCAGTGCTCAGAGGCATTTTTCTCGCTTTTAAATCTTCTAAACGAATATGCAACTTTCCACTTTCGTCGGGGTGGCAGAGTGAGCTCAGGTTGTTGAGCAAGTCTCTTGTTTTAGTCGCTATGTCCTGAAAAAGTCGCAAAAACGTGATAAAGACATTTATTTCATTTTCAATTTCATTTTCATGAGACCTCATAAAGCTATCTCGTAGAGACAAACTGAGACAAAAACAGGATGCGGCCAGTATTGATGATGTCCATTCATGTCGCCTTTACCAGACACTAAAAGACGCCATATACAAGGCCGGTGTGTGAGGCATTTCATTTATATACCTATACATACCTATAATAATTTCCTGTCATTATTTCGAAAGCCGCATAAGAAATACTAGGCCAAGTTGGTTAAGTGGACAGACGAAGAATATTAAGCACTTCCAAATTTTAGAGATGTTTCCAATCCAGCAATCGTGGATAAATAACTTGCCGAAGATCATCACAGAAAAGTCTGTCTGAATAACGGTCATGAAAACTTCTGAACATGTGTTTCTAGTTAATCATAGTAACCATAAATTTGTTAAGTGTCTTTGATAGCCATGTGTTAAAAGGGCACTATAAATCAATAAAATTCCATTTCATTTCATTTCATGGCTGGCCGCACACGTATACCAACCTGATGTATGGCAGTCACAATTCTACGTTGGAATTTCGTACCATTGAGTAATGAACATTTAATTACTGAAAATTTTTTTCTACAGGCAAATCGCGATATTCTGACCCCAAGGTGTGTCCGCATCCGACAACCACGACACCTACAACCACAACCACGACACCTACAACCACAACCACGGCACCTACAACCACAACCACGACGCCCACAACTACAACCACGACGCCTACAACCACAACCACGACGCCTACAACTACAACCACGACACCTACAACTACGACCACGACACCTACCACTACGACGACGACGCCTACAACTACAACCACGACACCTACAACGACAACCGCCACACCTACAACTACAACAACGACACCCACAACCACAACCACCACACCCACAACGACAACCACTACGCCCACAACGACTACCACTACACCCACGACCAAAACTACCACACCAACAACCACAACCACTACACCGACAACCGCAACCACCAAACCAACAAACACAACCACCACACTACTAAACACAACCACCACGCCCACAACCACTACGCCAACAACTATGCCGACGGCTACTACTACTTCTCCAAAACCATGCACAGCTCGTTATCCCGATATTTTCATACTCTTAGACGAGTCGTCATTAATAACGAGACGATACTACAGATTGGCGCAGGCCGTTATCAGTGGGCTTATCGACGAGTTCACTGTTGGACCGAAGTTTACTCGCTTCGGATTTATGACTTATAGCAAAAGACCAAGTGTAAAATTTTTTCTAAGAACCACTAAAAGTGCTGAAGACATGAAGAAAGTTGTCAACGCTGAAAGGAGCCAACCGCTCAGCCAACAATCTATAGCCGATCGAGCTCTGGGAAAGCTTATAAATAAAGGGTTTCAAGCATCGGCCGGGGATCGAGTTGAGGCGGGTAACGTGGGTAATAATATCGGCATAGTGTTCACTCATAGAGCAACGGGCAACAGACGGAAAACCATACGATTAATGATGAGGTTGAAACGGAAGCAACGAATGATGGTCGTGGCCGCTGGCAAACAGAAGAACAGTTACATTCTGCAACTTCTGTCGAGCCGAAAACAAGATATATTCGATCTCGACCGCCATAAAGCGAGCGATATTGCGAAAAGTATCAGACGAATTTGTGGGTGGAACGTTGAAGACAAATATGGCAACATCCTACCGATTTTCTACTGATATAAGATTCCAGCGCATTATACCATATTTACAACAGGATCATCATCGTTTAGTTATTTTAGTAGGTGCAGTATTTTTTGGAAATCTTAAGCTGCGATTCAACAAGCGATGGTAAGATACAGTTTTACAGTGAATGTAATTTTAAGATCAGACTACATATGAGAAGAAATGAGAATTCGGAATAAAGGGATAGAGAAATCTCACTACCTTAACATGGTCTCGAACTAAACAAATGCAATAAAAATCTGTAATTTTTATTAATCACGATTGCTTGGTGTCGTAATATTAGTGGTGTAAGAACAGTATCAGAGCCACGATGGCTTTTAGCAATACCGCGTTGTAAGACTTTTGATGAGCATTAGTATTTATTTGTATTGTGAATGCACTTTACGTATATTATAGCGCTTTTTGGGTATATTCTACGCAATATTACTCGGTGATCAATAAAGTTATTAAAAATTCCCAATAGTTTCATTTTACATTACCAAGAATCGAAGGAAATTATAAGTGATCACAGGACACTGCATTGACGTCGTCTACTATCGAGAGTGTAATATCGATTGTCAATATAGAAATATGCTAGGCCATCAAACATCAAACGCATACATTTAGACCACACATCGGACAGCTTGCTGAAGACATGGCAAATGTTAGCAAATCAGCATAGTAGTTAACATGTCAACAACGATTTCAAAATCCAATGAACATTAATTACGAGAACCAGTTCTCGGTAAAATGATATACACCGAAAAAACAGAAGATAAACAAGGCACTCTTAGATAAAAGACACAAAATTCTGTTAGCAGCGCTGAAATCTTCATGACTTCCTTCGGATTGCAGAAACATTATTTTGACTTAGAACTGTGCTGGGCAAACAAACGTCTTTTATATAACATAAAAAATTCCTACGCTGTATGTTTTATTTTAGGTCCCAGCGAAGACGGGGTTTTCTCCTATTATGTTAATATTGAAATTTTCCAAACAAATTTTGATTTTAAATGATGAATTATCCAATTTCTCTAACAAAACCCGATACTTAGAATAACTTCCCCCTCATTCGCTCTCTTTCTATATGATGTCTGTTTGAAAAACCCTCACTTTAAGGTTTAGTATAGCACATATATCAATATGAGTATTCTGTCAAAGGCGCTTCACAGGCAAAACATTACGCAAATGAAAAGTGAAATAAAAATTTTAAAAACGAAGCATTTAATGCTGCGCATTATGTAAAGGCTCGTGAAGTAGGGCGTCTTTAACTAGGATCTACATGACACGAGGATGTTCGATGTCTTCACGAAATTCAAAGACCATTGCACAATTAGGGCTCTGTACTCGGGGGAAAAGCGCTTATCAGATGTGACAATACTTTGACCACAGCTATATCTGTATCATGTGACCACATTGGTGTGTGGAAACGGTAGAAAATAACCAGATCGAGCGCGTTAAAACTCCCACGAATTAGAGGTCAATGGAGAGTTTATAATAAGCTTTGATGTCATAGGACTGCACTGTTACAATAATCTATTCAACACGCGACTTATGAATGAACAACAGAGCAGCAGAGTACCGTATGTAGCGCATGCGTAAGAAACAATTGCACCAATGTTTCTAAAAAGATTATCAAATTTCACGTCATGATAACGTTCATGTGACATAGCCGCGACGTCGCTATATCTGAATCAACACATTAGCAGACTGTGACTGTATCGTTAACGCCTTTACGCTATCTTATGGAAACATTTGGTTTTCCTCTTGGAATGTTCAATATCTTGTTCTCATTCAGCCAGTGGTAATTCTATTGACAGAGTGTTTAGTGGTGGTCATCACAATTGATCCCTGGAGAATTCCATGACCATGGTCATGGCCAATGATCATGATACGCCATTACAGTATCTTGACAGTAACACCCTATTCAGATAGCTGGAGAGAAATGCACAGAAAAAAACCATACCCCTGATGGGACATATATCAATATATCCTATCAGGGGTATAGGTTTTTTCCTGTGCATTTCTCTCCACCTATTTATAGGGCCACATTGGCTATCCTAATTGCCATCACCTATTCAGATGGATAGACATCCATACCTAGGTGCAATAACTAGTAATACACACGAGTTCGTTACACTGATGTCGCGGGAAATAGGGTGAACGATATCGTCAGAAGGGGGGCAGTTCCCAATGTGATATGCTGATGCTTACACAATCCGTGTAGGCAGACATGGGCATGTAGCCAACGGGAATCTCTGTGTTTATAGGTGACAATGTAGAATAAAGAATAGATTGATTACTGCTCGTATGCAAATACTACACATACGGAAATCCACTAATCGACACCGCAACATTACTACACTCTTCACTTAATGAAACAATGGCTGTTGAACACTTACACAAAATTTTCTCAAGAATCGGGTCACGTGACCCACAGTTGCATGGTTTACGGTAACATTTCAAACGTTATAGTTTCATGAAAAACGGAAGTCTCAAACTTGTTCGGCTCGCCAGTTTTATTGTTAGCAACAATTGCTGGTACTGGTGTGTCAGTTGTTTCTGTCCAGTCCGGCAGTTTTTGTACTGACCCCAGTATAATTCGACCCTACGACATTTCCGTTTATATTTAACATTGGTATTGAAGCACTGTGCATGAAGTCAATCTCTTACACTGTACACTGTAATAATGGGAGCAAGGATGTATCCACAATCGTAGAAGTGGATTGTGACATTGGGCCAATACCTCAACCTCATCAGAGTAATTATACCTAATTAAACCTACTTACTGAGTAACTTTATGATATTGAGAAGAATAAATTTATTTATTTTTGACTAAAAATGCATATTTGTTGAGAGGATGTTTTTATTTACGCAGAACGTGACGTATGTGACGCATTACAATGACGACTGCTAACAATTGGAGTCGGTAGGGAGGATTGTTTCATGCAAAAGTTGTTTGGAAAGGAGAGGTCACCTTCGTTTCCCTTCTGAAAATGAAAATAGAAAAATACAAACTGTGAGGTAACACTTAAAAATTCCATAATCAAGCAAGTTATTCATAGAACCACAATGGGTACCCGATTAACATTACGTCATTCATCAAATTATCCCGCTTACCATAAAAGTTTCCAGTATGAATATGATTGTATTCACTCAATAAAAATATGATTGAATTCACCTAATAAAAATATGATTGTATTCATTTAATAAAAATATGATTGTATTCACCTAATAAAAATAATAATTATGATTGTATTCACGTAATAAAAATAATATGATTGTATTCACCTAATAAAAATATGATTGTATTCACCTGAGAAAAATAATATGATTGTATTCACCTAATAAAAATAATATGATTGTATTCACCTAATAAAAATAATATGATTGTATTCACCTTTTAAAAATAAATATGATTGTATTCACCTAATAAAAATAATATGATTGTATTCACCTAATAAAAATAATATGATTGTAATCACCTTTTAAAAATAAATATGATTGTATTCACCTAATAAAAATAATATGATTGTATTCACCTAATAAAAATAATAATATGATTGTATTCACCTAATAAAAATATGATTGTATTCACCTGATAAAAATAATATGATTGTATTCACCTAATAAAAATATGATGTATTCACCTAATAAAAATAAATACTGACTGTCACTTCAGACAGCTAAAAGCCCTAGTGAAAGCAGATTGTTTTCTGTACTTTCCACCATTATTTATGAACCATAGTGGTTATCTCCCATTAATATATAATCTATTAGAAATCTCTCACTCTTTTTAGAGTTGGCTGTAATCGAAGAATTCTTTTTACTTTTCATTGCATCTTTCCTTTCTTGATAAGATGGTCTACAACATTTATAAACAAAACTTGACTGTGCATCCTATTTGTCCAATCAGACATGATGAGGTAGACTTAAATTCAATTACGCGTTCAGATTGCGTAATGGCTCTGTGGTCTCAATAAAGTGCTACCAAAATAGAATAAATTCATGAACTGATACTAAGATCCGATTGAATGGCACAGCTTATAGTTCGGGCAGTTAATTAGATTGTCTTTCTCACTATCATTATGCAAAAGAATGAATGCTGTTTGTGAAAATGCCATGTCAGTTACTGTCTTTATTAATATACATGCAACATCTGTCACGGTGGGAAAAAGATGTAGAAAAAACCTAAATGGACCTACAGTTGTTGGAACATAGATATTAGTTGCATCAGCTCATCAATCTTGAGTGCACAATGCACTATAGATATGTTTGTCAAAAGCAAACAAATTGTCATGCTATATGTATGATGGGAGGGAGATGTTAGTGAAGTCATTGGTCTCCAGAAGACCCTGGAGAGCTGGAGAATTTCCTGTCTATACGCAACCTGTGGCCTTTTTGATGTAAAAACACATCTGCCCATAGGGAGGGTCTGGATGGCCCTCACAGTAAGGTCATGTAAAAGCTTCATCTGTAGGAGGTGGTTGTGTTTAAGATGCTCTTTGCATGGTCTCTAAGTGCCTCTCCATCCGCTACCTCGCAATCTCATTGTAGATAATCATCAGCTATATTAAATTCAGTCGTGTGTGTCGCATGTGGACTATGTGGGCTGTATGTGGATGTGAAGAACCAGTAGCTGAAATTAGATGAAAATCAACTCTACCCAGTACCCAGACTCTGTGGCTTTGTGGCAACATCGCCCTGTGACATCCCTAATGTATTTTTATAATAAACCATTCCACGACGAATCTTTCTTGATATTCAAGCACGAAAATCTTGCTCATTTCTTATCGCGGAAGGTGCGGGAAAAAATCCCTGGTTCGTGCCGGTTCGAACTCGCAACCTCTCACATGAAAGGCAACGCTTCTAACCACTGCACCACTGGCGCCAACCTAATAATCTATTATGTCGACCATAGCATACTCAGATAAGGCTTGTGAAGAGCCAATATTAGCCTAAAAACAACGCCTTACTCTTAGCCTATTGCTACTTAGATATTAGGATACGCTGCTTTTCCTAAATTTAACCTATTTACTAATGGAGCCTGTTTCCACTAAAACTTTTATAGGATTCAAATAATCCTATTAAATAAATGGAGCCCAGGACGATGCTCCGTTCAAATGCTAAATAGAGGAAATATAGACTAACCCTGCTCGAAACTTTTTGAGGGCTGTTCGGCTGGTATTGGTGAGTTCATCGTGAAAGCTGGATTTGGTCTTCATCTTTCCTGATTTGTTGCTAACTCTGTTACCTACCAAAAAAATATAGATTTCTATAAGAAACTATTTGAAAAATATGTTGAGAAGGTAACAACTTGTTACTAACAAGGAATTATTCATAATTAAGGGTGCAAACAATGAGAAAATCTTAATATAAGAGTAAAAAAACTGAAAGAAGATCGTTAGACAAGGGCTATGAAATAAGAAAAGTCTGTCAGGCTAAAAAGATTGGGAATAGGGAAGAACGTAATATGGAAATACAAATATACAACAAAAAATAAAATACAACTGTGGTGAATACAACAAAAACTTTGGGAAAATTACACGATAAATAAATACGAAAAACAAACACAACAAAAACAAAACAAAAAAGCAAAACATCTTTAGTCAATCTTTACATAATTTTCAATACTATTTTATAAATTTAATTGGTACATCATCTCATTTCATTGTTAAATCACACTGTAGTGTCCATTTTCTCAATAGGAAATGGACTTTTGCCTGCTTTTTTTCAAACATGCGATTCCCCTGGTCATAGTGTCAGACAAATGTCTGCATTGGGAAATGTCAATGTTGTTTCGCTCATCTCTTACAGTTGCCTGAGCTCATCCGTACTATTAAACTTTCTCATGGCCAGCTTACCCTTTATAATACACCAAATGTTCTTGGATAGGATTTAGATTAAGGCCAAAATTTAATTGAAAGTCCTTGCAGCTCAACCATGACTGTGGATTACGCTGTGTGAGCAGGCGCATTATCTTGCTGAAATATCGCTTCCTGTATGTTATCACCTGGGCACAACTTATCCAAGCTCAGAAACAGTCCCTTGCGCAAGATATTCCAATCCTGCTTCACTTGATCAAATTTCTCACATCCAACATCATCACGTCTCACCAACACCTGCTACACAGAAAACAGACGCAGATTCCTCATCCATCATGGTTTACTGCTGTAGAGACTTTCAAGACACCTTTCTGGGCATCAGTATACAATTCAAAATGTGACTCACCACTTTAAAAAATTCATTCAAAGTGACTATCACACTGATTATAATGTGACAGAAATGTCAGTTTTTTACTTTATCCAACAATGTTTTTTGCACACCTCTTTGAAATAAAAAACTTCTCTAAATAACTTCTTAATAGTCTCCTTGAAACTGTCCTCCATGAAATACTCTTGCCTTCAGAATTTCTAAATTCTATGCTGTCAAAGTCATGTTACGACGCTTGAAAATGCTCCATTATAATTTCCTGTCATCACCTTTCGCCTTCCAGGGGTACATTTTGCGGGCTATCGATCCTGAACCTTGGAATGCACGACCGATTGGGAACTTTTCATATGTGATATCCCCAGACTTAAGTTGTGATATCCTCAGACTTAAAGCTTTGAATAGCAGAATAGGACTTCCCTGCGCGACAAAGACTGACAATCCTGCTCTCTTTACCTCAGAAGAAATGAATGTGCTGAATTAAACACGCAAGCCATCATGACACCACATGGACTTGCCACCATAACTAATCATGTTGTCTAACATATGACTAGATATAAATTTGCAATAAAAAGACTGGTATCATCAGAACATTTAAATATTACAAGTTAAGTATATTACATGAATGTGGAATCGTGCAATATTAGTATTGGTCCATGCATGATACCATAAGTAAAACTATAAAATTATGTTATGTTCAGGAGATGTGTGATAGATAACCCTGTAAAAAAATCAAAACGTTGATTGGATGTTGAAATATATCAGCTCTAACCAGAATGCGAAGTTGAGGCGAAGGTGCCGAGTTTTTGCTGTTTTACAGATCGTTTGGCAGCTCGCGCTGCGAATAGTTGAGATTTGTTGATTTCATGAGCCACACGGTCTTCTGCCTGTTTGAAGCATGAGTCGCACACTCAGAGTCTTAAAGTTTATGATTCTTGAATCACAGTAACATGGATGATACATGGAAACTAAGGTGAGCAGCTGCATAAAAACTGGCAGCATTTAACATGAAAAATATACCCAGCGTAATTATAGTGGAGACTGATTTAAAGAGCATAACAATAATGTGTTCTTTATTAAATTTATTATGATTAATATTACACTATGCCAATAGGGGCCGCAAGATGCTAGACTAGATGCTGAAAAAAAACAGAGGGGGGATACAGAAATAACAGGTGTCGCAGAATATAAAAAATTGTACAGTCCAATGAGGCATCAAAAGACTTTATCAAAAGACTTTGGGACAATAAAAAAGAACACGTTAAGAGACCAGATAACACTCATCTGAATATAAAATGAAATACAAAAGAAAGCGAAAAAAAATACAAAAATACAAAAAACTGCATCATCAAGCAGGACTTTTCTAGGGAAAAATACAAAAATTGGCAGACACTGCCCTCTATTGATGATACCCTGAATAAAGTGGGAGAGTGGCTGACTATTATTATTATTAATAACAGGTGGTTTAACTGATAATCACTTATTAACTGGTGGTTTATAAACCAGTAGGACCAGTGGAAGAGTGGCTGCATATTACTATTATTATTAATAACTGGTGGTTTAACTAATAACCACTTATCAACTGGTGGTTTATAAACCAGTAGGACCAGTGGAAGAGTGGCTGCATATTACTATTATTATTAATTACTGGTAGTTTAACTAATAACCACTTATCTACTGGTGGTTTATAAACCAGTGGGACCAGTGGAAGAGTGGCTGCATATTACTATTATTATTAATTACTGGTAGTTTAACTAATAACCACTTATCAACTGGTGGTTTATAAACCAGTTGGACCAGTGGAAGAGTGGCTGCATATTACTATTATTAATTACTGGTAGTTTAACTAATAACCACTTATCTACTGGTGGTTTATAAACCAGTGGGACCAGTGGAAGA
>WURV02172158.1:0-14185 GCA_011762755.2 Epimenia babai | reverse complement strand
TAGTCAAAATGTCAAACCTGGATTAAACGGCCACCTGTCTTAACGGCCACTTTTTCGTGATTCCCGTGAGTGGCCGCCTTATAGAGGTTTGACTGTATAATGTTTTAAAAGGAGATACCTGAAGTGTTAACAAGTCAAACTATTTAGTAATGTTATCTAAATAGCGTTAGGTTTTCCAACAATCCTGTAGCCATTGATGAATTGCCAGATGCTGGTGGCACAACTGGAACTAGTACGAATACGCGAACAAAAACAGACATGATGAACCACAGAATGATGAGAGAGACGGTGACGCCGCGTTTGATGTAGAGACGACGCCACTGAGATGGCGTTAGACCAGCTCGTTGATTTGACTGTTGGTTTGACGTCGATATGAGTGCTGCGGCAAACATAAAAACCACATCAAACCATTATATGGTTGATGTATCAGCTACTTTTTGTTCAAAATTTCACAGGTCAAATTAACTGAACTAAAGTTAGTTGCTTTCACATTATGTACTTTTTCAAGGTTTTCTTTTTTCTCAAATACTCTTAACCGAAATACGTAAGTTGATCTTTAATAAATAAAGTATTCAATTGCATATTATTATTATTATTATTATTCATGGACAGTTTAATTATAATCACGAATATTATGTGCACAGCCTTGATATGCAATGCACAGAATAAATACACATTACAATGATAATATTTTAATTTATGTATGAAACAGTGTAAAACCTTACATAATTTATATTAGAGCGATAATGATCTTTTTGATTATACTTTGAATAGATTAGATAAAGACCAAAGCAGAACAATCGAACTCGTCACTATGCGTTTGATCAAACCTCGTAACATTTCCTTTCATAACGTCTACTTGATAAAGACCAAAGCAGAACAATCGAACTTGTCACTATGCGTTTGATCAAACCTCGTAACATTTCCTTTCATCACATCTACTTGATAAAGACCAAAGCAGAACAATCGAACTCGTCACTATGCGATAGATCAAACCTCGTAACATTTCCATTCATCACGTTTACTTACGCGTTGTTTCTGTAGATTTTTCAACTTGATCTTTTATTTTAGCTCTGACCAATGCCTGCAAACAGGGTATACAAAACACGTATAAAAATAATGACTTTGATGGTTATGAAAAACAAAGCAGTCTCCTACAGGAGGCAGTAATTGAAATTTTCTGTGCAATGAGAGTGTGATCCGTCCAAGAGGTTTGCACAATATTTTTTAGCAGGGAAATAGACGGAAGACATCTTGTCCATGAGAGGGGGGGGGGACTCTAACTGACAATCCCGAAGTGGGTTGTTTTTTGCTCCTCCAAATCAAACACAGTATTTTTTTTGGGGCATTTCCCCCGCTAATCCCTGTTAATCTCCTATTAATGCTACATATGAAATTTTTATTTTAAATGAAATTAGCAGTTAGTCTAGTGGTAGCGTTGGACTCGTAAGGTATACCTTGTCAGGTATTCAGGTATACTGCAGCAGGTATTCTGGTATACTTTGTAAGGTATTCAGGTACACTTTCAGGTATAAAAAGTACACGTGGTGATTTACACTGGGGCATGTCCAGCTGAGAGGAGTAAGGGATGTATGTGGTATGTAGACGTAAAGGGTGGATGAAGCGTGATATCAAAACTGATAAGGGTGGGTTAAAGCTGTGGACGTATGGGTTCATAGTGAGAAGAAAAATAGAGACAGTCTGTCTGGGAGAGTAATAGGCAACAATCTGGCAACACAATAGTGGAAAGACAAATGCGTGTGTGTTATACTTTTTCATCATTGAGACTGATGGATGGTGAGTTAAGATTGCAGTGCTCCACTCACCTTTTTCGTTTCCAGATTCCAATCTGTCCGGTAGATCACGGTGTATTGTAGCAGGGTGGCGGCAGCGTATCCTATAACCATGCCCCACCAATATGCTGCGGGGTATCAAATAAAGCTCATGTTAATTATATAAACTGGGACATCATCGTTTACATGACAATTCTCCATGCTGATCCCCCCCATCTCTCCGACCCGAGGTTTGTAGGCCCACATAAAAATTATGGATACCAGCAGAGACTCGGATATTTCTGGGATCCAATGTAACGAGTCAAATATTTCTAGCATCTAATAAAACAAGTTACATATTTCTAGCATCTAATAAAACAAGTTAAATATTCCTAGCATCTAATAAAACAAGTCAAATATTTCTAGCATCTAATAAAACAAGTTAAATATTCCTAGCATCTAATGAAATACGTTAAATATTTCTAGCATCTAATAAAACAAGTCAAATATTTCTGGTGGATTTTTTCAATAATTTATCGATATTATATTGAGAAAACTAGGAAAGATGAGCTTTTATGGGATACTTTGCTCTGCGATTCAGCCAATATGGCTATCGCACTTAACCATTGTTGTGCCGGGTATATCTCTACTAAATAAATGTCGAATAAAACGATTTAGAACAGGGTTGATGTATTACTATAGCCAGCACTCACCATATACGCCTAAATCAGTGAGAAACAGTAATATAGAAATGATAGGCATGGCGATCACGATGTAGCCCAGCAGGGAGAGAACTCCCCCATGTACTTGCTTCCCGCAGCCGACCAGTATCCCATCAGTAGCTCGCTAAAAGTATTCAAAATAACAAACATGTGTGATTGGACATGCTCGCAGCACAAAATTACTATTAACAGGTCATTATTATTGTTGTAACTAAGCAATATTACCTTTAATGGGATTATGTATGAGAGTAGCGCTAAAATGTACATGAGACCTTCAGCTATCTGCAGCACATCTCTGAAAAAAAACAATGATAGTATAATAAGGCAAGATGGTCTGGAGATTTAGTACAAGTATTTCATCAGCCGCTTACTATGGAGCAAGGGAGATAATACAGACGTTGAAAAGTGGAGCACTGAAAGGGAGATAACATAGATAATGGGAGAATGACAGTGATTTATAAACTTACTCAGAAGTCGTGAATATTCTCGGCAGGATGTTGTACATTGCCAGAAGGATCACAGCTGCCACTATGGCTAAAATCTCTGTGAAGAAATACCAGTTCACATAATTGTAAAAATTATACAATTATACAATTACTACAAAGAAATAGCCGGTTAATTAATTATAACATAATAAAAATAGCTGAAGAGAAATAGACGGAAAAAATCCCCTCCCTCTCATGGGAATCATGGTCCACTGGAATCAAGATTCAAGCACTTTAACCACTCCGCTAACTGCCCGGCTAGGTTTTTGTTGAACTTTTAATGGTATTTCACACCTACAATAATAGTACTGTAATAGTGTATAAAACATGTATAGTATTGTTTGTTTGTTTATTGTCTTTGAGAAACAAACAATAAACAAACAATACTATACATTTTTATACAAAAACCACAATCTGTATGGTTAGTGAGAGACGCACCTGCTATGACGAATGCGATGCGAGAAACCCTTTTAGCTGCCGCGGATGCCAACTCGCCGAGAAAACATCCGATACGTACGGCCGCTATGTCACGAAGTCCTGCAGCAGTCTGTTATCATCACCAACATTAAACATGTCTGATGTCATCACCAACATTTAACAAGTCTGATATCATCACCAACATTAAACATGTCTGATATCATCACCAACATTTAACGAGTCTGATATCATCACCAACATTTAACAAGTCTGTTATCATCACCAACATTAAACATGTCTGATATCATCACCAACATTAAACATGTCTGATATCATCACCAACATTAAATGAGTCTGATATCATCACCAACATTAAATGAGTCTGATATCATCAACAACATTAAACAAGTCTGATATCATCACCAACATCAAACAAGTCTGATATCATCACCAACATTAAACAAGTCTGATATCATCAACAACATAAAACAAGTCTGTTATCATCACCAACATTAAACAAGTCTGTTATCATCACCAACATTAAACAAGTCTGTTATCATCACCAACATTAAACAAGTCTGATGTCATCACCAACATTAAAGAAGGCTAAGAACGTTTAAATGAGCAGCAGCTAAGTTTGTAACTACGTTTGTTAGTCGACTATTAGCTGCTCTAATCTCACGTCTAAAACTAGGAGTGAAAGAAATTTCTTGAATGCAATTCTACAATGGTATTCAGGGTTGCTTCGTGCGGTTACCCAAGGAATTCCTCACTCAGATGTGCTTCGGATGCTCGTGCAATTTTTTCTCATGGTGCTACATCTCCACTATCTCATCATCTCTTCTGTCTCATCATCTTATTGCACTCAATTAAGTAGACTCGATCCTCTTGAGAGCTCATCGTAATCTTAATATAAAATAGTCAAGAAGGGCTTTCGTTTGTATTTCTTTCAGTTATATAAAAACAGTCTGGTATTATATCACTAGTCCATCTGTATTTTTCAAACTGCTAGATCAATGCCAGGTGGTCTTGTAGAGTTAGAAGGTCGATATTTAAAATAATAATCATCAAATTATGTAAAAAAAATATGTGACTAACAGACGCAAATATGGGCCAAAGTTGAATCAAAATAGAAGATGCTGCCAACTCTGTCACTCCAAGTACTCCTGAAAATATACACAGTTATGTCAGTAGAATGAATAACACAATTGTTATGTCTGACACGAGACAATACATCTCACAAGACAGGATTGATTTAGAATGGCATTTATTTGATTAAGGTGTACTTATTTATTACCGTAGTCTAATTGTTAAACACACTCAACATGCATAAAAACTCTTCATAGTGTAACAATGCAGTTTCAACAAATATACTTTTTAATAGCACAATTCAAACAATAATAAAAACAACTGGTACCTTAATGAAAACTTGAAAAAATGAAAGAGACGCGAGTCCCGCTACAACTATAAATCGATTATTACATAATGGCGTAGCTTAAAGCTGTAATGTGATCATTAATCTATTTACAGACCTACATTATCTATAATTCTCTACATGTGTTAGAGGCATTTTATGCAGAGAAATACAGACAAATAGCTGTACCTCTGATGAAGTCAGTTGGTTTTAAATATGTATTTATGTTCAGTTATTCAGAGAATCAAAATAGCTACCTCAACTATCATTACATACATATTATGGACAGCGATTTTAATTAATACAATAGAAAAAATGTTCTTACATAGACAGTTTTTTGTTATAGAGAGACCATTAAAATATATTTTTTGTGGGTGATAGAAGGTTCTATACGCACGGCGTGTTTATACAGATAAGCTGGAGGTAACCACTGTCTTGACCATTATTTGCTTTTTAGGCCTTTATAACGATAAGCTGGACTGTTATTAATTAATATGTTGTCTGTGAATGTGATGAGAATTGCATGTCATTGGAGGTGGTAACCTAACAACATGATAGATATTGTATGGTTAAAAGTGTAGAGAGTGTGACGTTTATATACCGCAAGTTAAAGCCGCTTACACTGCTTCCCAAATGACGATTTATTAAGGTGATTGGGGAAGGCAGCTCTCAAGCAGGCATCAGATAGCCCCTCATACGTTTACTTTCCCAGTGTGTATTAGCTCATGTTGTCACAAATCAATTCCACTCGGACTTATTTATGGATAAGTCAATCAGAAGAAACTGGATAAAGTCCTTGCCCAGAGATACGAGAAAAACACAATGGTATTGCCTGGATTCGAACCCTCCACCTTCTGGTTCGGACACCGCGCTCTACTACTGAGCTATCCTGTTAAAACATATTTCGTTTTACCGGGGATTGTCCCGGCTTTCGACTGACCTGAAACAATTGTCCCGATTGTAAACATGGTGTCCTCTATCCCTAACATGACGATGGCAAAGATTGCGACCCTGGTGAAACGTCCCCAGTCCAATAGCGATTGGCGCGACCAACCTGCATTTGAGAATTTATACGGAAGACATCGCATGCAATGCACGTGGTTGGTTTGTTAGTCAGTAAAAGACCGATTATCAAGGTAATCATTGTATAAGGCATTTATGGCCTTTTACAATGCTAAAATGTGTGCTTAACACGACAAATGGATTAGCCTCACTTATAGAGGATGGGGGAAATGATCTACTGTGAAAAACCCACAGAGTCTGGGCAGACAATTGACCATCTTTCATTCATGCCACTGGTTCCAAATGTCTACATATGAACTACATATGTCACACACTCCGCTAACTCTATGATAGGTCAATGTTTATTTACAATGGGATGACGTCATAGCGGGGCAGTAAGGAACATAGAGACCATACATACAGCATCTTAAGCACATCAGAGGGGAAAAGCCCTAAAAGAACCACACTGCAAGGGCTATTCAGACCCCCATGGGCACAGGGGTTTAAGTCACTTTCTGATCATAAAATGCCATATTTTATTTATAAAAGAGATTTTGCATATATGAAGTTTGTTACATCAAGATTTGCATTTTTATTGTTACTTTTAAGTCTAATACAGCTTCACATACTGGACATTGGATTGACTAAAATGTTCAAATGAGCTTAATAAATAGCACAACACCAAATATTTAAAATGTGATTGTAACACTCCATATTAAATAAAAATGTAGACTGTAAAGAAAAGTGTATAGCATCATAAACTCTATCGGAATGTCAGTAAAATTTCATGACTTGTACCATTCCAAGTTCCGATGTAAATGCCGGAAATGCAGATATAGAGAAAATGGAGCAGAGCGTTGACGATGAAGGCGACAGTGTATCCTAGCGCACACCCGCTGTCAATAAAAGTCTAAACTGTATAAACGATAATTATAGTAATGGATTTAACGTTGATGGGGGTGGGAGGGTGTTTCAGAAGTAACAAGAGAGAAACGCAGCACAGAAAGAAACATTGCGTCTGGGAGGGTCTCAACCCACAGCCTCGAGATAACGGATCTGGTGCCCAACTCGGCACAGGGTTGATTATCATGAGGTCGTTGGTACCACCCACCAGACCCAAAGTTTTACTATCATTTTCTTTACTGTTGTATTATTAAGAAAAATTATAATGAAATTTAACACACCGAGTTATATTTAAATGATATAAAATACTATTTATATAACATAAAACAAATCTCATTTTTCCAAAGTTTTTACATTTGAGTCACATTAGTTATTGTAAGTTCGATAGATGGGTTGATTGCATGAAACGCACACACGAACATGCATTCAGGGAATGAAAATGAAAAATTCTGTTTGTAAAGCAACATCGCTTTTATTATAATAAAATGTTGCAATTCGGCTGCGATGTTTATTTATGACATAAATAGCAGAAAAAAATTTCGCTATGACATGATTTATGTTGAAGAAAAATTCGCGATAAAATAATTCTTTGGTATTTTGTACGAAGCAAAGATGTGTGTATTGGATCTATCTACCTGGTTCCCATGTTGAATATGAAGACAAATAGATACTGGAGAGCGGCACTGAGAATGTTGGCGAAGGAAAAAATCAAGATGCTCGGTAAGTATTTGTTCTGGAAAATAACATAAAACTATCCCTGTGTACAGAACGGTTGAAATTGTATTTTCGTGACGCAATATTCGCATAATGTATAATATATTGGAAGTAGATGGTCACACTAAAAAGTGGGTGATATTCCTTAATAGTTATTACAAATGTCACACCGCACTTTATTGTACTCCGAGAAATTGTAAAAGCATACCACATAATAGCTTTGTATTCAGTTACAAATAATAACATGATGCTATAGGGGGGAGGGTTGTCAATGAGAGCAGCATCAGCGGGGCTTGGAAGCAGTTCCAGAGGACATGGCCCGGTAGGAAGAGGGTTACAATAGCACGACAAGATAGATGTCTCGGAATTGCTTCATTGATTGCAGTCAGAATGCAATTCCTCTCCGAATGGACCCAGAAAATGCATGCGACAGGGGTGGTCTCTTTCGATTAAGCCCAAAAGGTTAGAAATTTAGTCGATTATGGTAATAAGCAAGCAAGATATCCAGCAGACTGATATCGTCAATGGTGTAGAGGACATCCGAAGAAGACATAAGTCGTGTCTTTGACGTCCTGATCCCTGATTAAAGTACTTAGTCCAGTTAGCATCTTGACTCTCAAAATGGTATTCAGATGTGGTCTCTCGAGACGTTGAAGAGATAAATTTGCCGATGTTATTGTTGTAAAAAATAATCTATTATGAATGCATAATGCCTCGTTATCGCGTACATCTTATGATCCCCATCATCTTTTCAATAATTATCATAATCTCACAAAACTTCTACATTCATGTAGAAATGATAATATTCAAATCACAGACTGACATTTAAATATTTGCTGGAGAGAAATGCACAGGAGAAACCTATATCTCTGATGAGACTATAGGTATAGGTTTCTTGTGCATTTCTCTCCAGTTATTTATAGAACCACATTGTCCACCCCATTAATATCATCTAAATAATAAACAGCTGAATGAAGGAAACTGATGATAATGTCATCATAGTTCAGTCTGAAAAATAAGCCAAACGCCTTAATGAATTATGAATATTTTAAACTTTTTTTCTTTTAAACAAACGTCATGGATTGATTGGAAGGCAACATGAATACGTTCATGAATATTCATGCGATCATCGTACGTACAATACACGAAGATCATTAACGAGACATTGTAGTGGTCCACATTGCAATCCCACAATGCATCCCACTATACACACCAAAACATGCCCCATGCATACTGTGTTTATAACTTTTGTTTCTCAACTTGCTCAGTGGATAACATTACGTAGCTCTAGAGGTTTAGAATTCTCTCTGGCATCAGCATACCTACTATCGGGTATGGCGGGAACTCGCCTTATAGGCGAATGTTTCGTTATACCAATTCATTGAGTAGCCCGCTAATACCACAGCCCTCCAAAATGCAGGACAATTTTCATATAGTGACATACTGCAGTCACGTACATACACACAACACATTTCATGTCTTAACTATGGAAAACATCGTAACTTCTTAGTTTCCTATTTGTATTTCTTTTTATGATTCTTTTTGTAAATAAACCCTGCACCTAACATAAAGACTGAGTCATTCTTCCGTCTGCGAGTAATAACGGAGTTATAACATAGAAGTATTGTTAAACATGTTAATTCCCTGTACCGGTACTAACCTGGGTGAAGAGATATCGTGAGAAAAGAAGATATAGGCTTCTCACCTGTCAATAAAACCACATTAAATTAATTGCACTAACACAATTAGATGCTCAATGAAATCATATGGTAATCCTCAAAATATTCCACAAAACGTGTATTATCCTTCCATATAGAGAACGTAATCATGCTAACAGAGATGAACTCTATAAGGTGAAATATCCATCCATACTGAGGTATGTCTTACATTTTATGAGGTCATTGATTGCTCTAAGTGATAAGGTATGAAAAAGATAATTAACATTTTGTGCATCTCAAATCATAAAAAATAATAACAGGTATAGAAAAAGGTTTTTTAACCATTCACGCTCGGTTGTCACCAAATTACCTCGCTATTGTAATTTGATTTACAGACATCAACGTTGGGTTGAAAAAAAATGATTTTTTTGTCGAGAATTATCGAAAAAATCATGTGTTCCAATAAAATCAACCAAAATAGTTATCATGTATAGAAATTTTATACATATATATATATATATATATGTATATCACATACGATAAATTCATTCGACATTGTTATCCATTTTATGCTCACTGTAAATGTACATAATTGTATCTAACATTGATCTGTATTACCTATATACTGATAGATGTTTATTTCATATAATTTAAGTAATTATATTATAGTCTTAGACCATTACGCTATTGTTTCATGTAAAGTGTGTTTGACAGCTCTGCTAATAAGTATGGAAATGTAGCACAAAGAGAGATGCTTTCACAGGAATTTTTGTTTAGTTCACGATGTACTCACAGCATTACCGACAGGGTAAACCAACGCGAAATCTGCGGCTATACTGAAACAAAAGTAACGCATTATTTTAAAGTATTCTAGCATATCTGGTCATTGGACATAGTTTCTGAATGTACCATGTATGCCATACAGTATGGGGAAGCAGTTAGTCGAGTGGTAGGAACACCAGACTCGTAACTGAAAGGTCGCGGGTTCGAAACTTCCCATCAGTCGACTTTTCTGAGATGATCTTCAGCAAGTCATTTATCCCCGATTGCTGGAGTAAACGCGTCTCAAAAATGGGTGGATACTCGATATTATCCTTGGCGGGGTGATATGCGAGTTTCGAAGGCATTGTGTATGCAGTGAACAGCTGCCAAAAACATTGTAAACCGCATCTGAGAGTCTTTATTGGTTGATACTCGCGGTCTATAAATGTACTTTACCTTCACATTTTATTCACCCTTTTCTAGTACTACTTGCGGAATTGTCTCCTCTTGCACGGCTTGTGATCAACAAAATTAGTTAGTCAACATTAAACATGCTGCCCATAGTCTTTAACGTTGCTACAAATCAGCCAAACATAGCTACCCAGCTTATATTGACTCTGATGCAAAAAGCTCAACAAAACACTAACATTCTTACAAATTCCTCGATATATTTACAATACAATTTATGCCATCGAATTATTTATCCATATCTGGCATACCAGTGGTCTATGTCACATGAAATATATATTTCCCTAACGAGAGTGACAGTGATACTTTTCAGAAAGTTTACGATAGGTCAGAGCCTGGGGTAAAGAGTAAAAAGCTCACCTAGCGACAGTGGGGTCCTGTCTGAGTGCTATGAAGATGTAATAGATGTTGAACATAACTGACCACACTATCATGGTTGAAAGTGTGAGAATCATCAGCGCTGTGGGTGAATCGAATCATATACAAGCGTTCTCTCAATCAGAAAGATTTTTAAAAAACCGATAAACGATATTTGTCACGGAAAATTATGTAGTAAAAAATTACACAATGCATGTGAAGCCACAAACTGATAGCTGATAGTAACTTCAGATAACAAGAGGTCAAAGAGGCCTCAAGACCCTCGAGAGAAGATTCTTTAAGAGAAAATATGAATATTGGCAGAAGTTACTTCCCCTAGCTGCGATGACAATACCATGAAATGAAATGAAATGAAATTTTATTGATTTATAGTGCCCTTTTAACACATAGCTATCAAAGACACTTTACAAATTTACTAAAACCATATCTAACTAAAACACAGTTTCAAGATACTGTGATAGAAAGTACAGTTAAATTGCAGATAGATGAAACCTATACAGTACTATCGCAAGAACATATAATCACAGTGTCAAATGTTACATTATAACAAAGTTTCTTTATAATAATCTTACATTCCCGAGATTGATATTCTTCGGATAGCTTTCACTATAGTATTTTTTTACTAAATTATATTATCTAGATATTATTGATTCTAGTTTGAAATCTCTATTGGTAATATGGATTTCACTGTAGTTTCATTCCACTGGTTGTTGAATTTGCTAAGGACATAGTATCAAAATGTTGACTGATCTAAATGACAATATGAATTAAACCTGTATTTCAAAGTATTTTGAAAGTCCATTGCATACAGAAAGGGAGAAACCTCATACTGTGCGCTCATACTCTTCATTAGACATGTCAGTTTTGATGTGGCAAATCTCTTGACGAGTACGCTGAATATCTTTCTTCCATTATATCTGCCGATACTGAGCTATTGACAACAGGTGACATGAATGTTCAGTTGAGAATCCCGATGACAACACAGCGTGCAAGTTTCTTGTATTACTCGACCGAGAAAACCTTCGACAGCGTGTTGAAGTTCCAACGCATGATCTGAAGTTTCAATGCTTGATCTTGTCATAACATGTTCGTCATCTAACCTTGTCATGTCTACCTCAACTCAAAATCTTTTTGTGTCGGGCCATTCCACTGTGAACGGTGATCTTAACGTCTCACCTTCAACCACAATATCTAAAATGACAATTACATAGAGGAACTATAAGAATATTGATGTTGATGATTTCAGTAACCATATTCACCATTCTAAGCTATACTCACCTGTCAATGGATGGCCTATCACCCGACAAACTTGCCCTGCGCTACTCAGCTACCCTCACACGCATAGTCGACAAGCATCCTCTGGAATGTTCTATCCTCGTTAAAGATCGCCCGGCAGTCCCATGGTTCAATGCTCAAATAAGAGACGTTCATCGATGTCGCGCAGCTGAGCGTCGCCGATGTCGAGATAAAACAGTCGAGCATCGGTCATTATTTGTGAGAGCTTGAGATGATCTTCGTTCTGTCATCCGTTCAACCAAAAAATCCTTTCTCAATGATAAAATTTTTCTTGCGTATGACGATCGTCTTTCAGACCGCAAACTATTTAATTTGTCACAAACAAAAACCTAAATCGACACCCCACAAGAATGCCGCAGTGATGGCAAACAACTTCGCCGACTTTTCTGAGCAAAAAATGAAAGCCATTAGGGACAATATACCGGCTGTTGATCCAGTGACCACCACCGACAATGCCGCCCAATCATCATGGTCATTTTTTGAGTTCATGTGATGACCTTTCTCGCTTCCTTAAGTTGGGAAAATATAGGTTTCTTGACCCTATACCTGAATGGTGGCTACACAAGTCCTATTATGCAATTCTCTATCCCATTACAGATATAATAAACACTTGTCTCTTGGCTAGCCTATTTTAACATTCATGGAAAACGGCGATATTTTATCCGCTTTACAAAAAGCAGGATCTCGATGTAAGTCTTTTCTGCAGTTACCGTCCTTTTTCTACTTACTCAAGCGCGTTTATCCAAACTGACAGAGAGGGCAGTGTTTGAGTAACTTACATCGTATCTTGAATCTAATAATCTAATTGATGTATCAGTCTGCGCATCGCCAACACCACTTGACGGAGACGCCATTCTACGAGTCCATGATATTCTACGTATGTCCGACTCATCTTCTACTCCCATTGCTGTTGTCTTACTCTACCTATCTGCGGCTTTCGACGATGCGATCCTTCTTAATTATCTTTCACACTGCTACCGTACACATGGGAAAGTTCTCCGGTGGCTTCAGTCATATCTAGAGCGCCATTCACAATCGATCTCCGTAGGTACAATATTGTCATCGGTGCGGCCGGTGACTTGTGTTGTTCCACATGGATCGCTACTTCTAGTTACGTTTATATCGGTCCTATTGGTGATATCATTACTTCTCACAAATTCTCGTATCAGTTTTATGTTGACGACTTTCAGATTCAGATATATGCATTTGTTGATCACTCTAACTCAACCCTTCTCTCACCGTCTTTCAGTTTGTCTAGCTGAAATTCACGCCTAGATGTCTTCAAATACGCTGAAACTCAATGATAAAACAGAGTTTTAGAGTGTCAATCATGAACCCACATCAACAGATGATGTGTCTCTGAGTGTCGACGGTATCACCATTAAACCTGTAATACATGCTTGTAACCTTGGCGTTCTTTTTGATGCATTTGACTCTCAATAAGTATGTTAATAATGTCTGTCGTGTCTGTTACATGTTTATACATGTTACATGCCTACAATCGTCATATTCGTCCCTTTATCTCGCAGTCTACTGCCTGTGTCATCATTCACTCACTAGCTATTTCTCGTTTGGACTACTGTAATTCTTTATCATTTTGGCCTCTCTAAATACCATCACAAGCAGGTTCAGCGACTTCAGAACACTGCATATCATGTCGTGTTACAAGTGTCTTACTTTCACGCACTTGTCCTTGCACAATCTGGCGCCTACCTACCTGAACCAACTTAAACAGTACTATTAGCCAGCTGGTTCGTTGAGATCTTCCCATCAATTCTTTGCCCAACCTGTGTGCAGTGTTAAAAAATTTCTTAGAAGCTTTGCTGCTGTTGGTTCTACGCTCTGGAAGGATCTTCCTCTTTTATTATAATCAGTGTCCACGTTCACAGAGTTAAAATGCACATTAAGAACACACCTTTGTATTTCGGTGTATACATAATCTTTTATTCTTCACATCCCAAATATCACATATACACTAGTCACTGTAACTTGCATGGATACTAACTATGTCTTAATTTGCATGAATATTATGTTTAATGTTTTACTGTTGTATATATATATATATGTTACAGTAAATGTACAATTTCAGTAAATGTGCATATTTCCTGATTCATTTAAGGAAACTTGCATATTTCCTGGTTCAATCAGGAGATTTGCAAATTTCCTGAAATAAACCAGGAAATATGCACATTTC
>WURV02172147.1:0-14186 GCA_011762755.2 Epimenia babai | reverse complement strand
CGTCTCAAACTTACAATAGTGACGCGCTTGCAACAAGCGCACAGTAGACCCCTAATAGAGCCCCGTAATATGTATCTATATTATGCGCTAGTCTACGATTTAATTTGTGACAAACACGAACATATTTGGCCGATAATTTTAAGCTATTTCTCTCGACGCTGTCTTCGTCCCGAAAAAGTTCCCCAAGCCCCAAATAGTATGCAAGAAATGACAATGGCTTCACTTCATGAAGCAGATGGGAGCCGTAGATTTCTGTACCCCGTGCATCGATTCAGGAGTGGATAGGTCTAGCTTTACTGCAACAAACTTCTTCGGGTGCTACTTCCTTTCTTGTTTGGATCGGCCATTTGGAGTTCTAAGCTGCGTAAAATTATTTCCCCAGGTCCTCTACATTAAAGAGGTGCTCCATAACACCGTTACTTATCTAAACATGCCAGAAAATTTTTAACGGATCATTGTTTTGTACTGTCTCGACATCGTAACTACGGGCTGAATATTTAAAAGAGGTATATTATTCTTGTATATATGTAAAATTTAATCCTTTTTCCCCCCTTTGTTTTCCCCATTCTTTCTCTGGTAATATACTTCCAATGGCAACTACAATAGCAACTACTGTGCTGGATGCCGGGTATAAAATATATACAAGGTTATGCTGGCATTGTTCCATTCTTTCTCTATTTACGATGACCTTTGAACTATCTACCGAGCCATAAATTCACCACATCGGGTTATTACTACTAAACAAATAAATGTCTGAAATTAACCTCCAGCTCGCACCACTCACAGAAGCGTGTAGCGTGCGTTAAAACTAGCCCAAAATCTGTGCCGTTTTACGTGTCAATAACGGCAATGCGACGTGTCAGTAACGGCAATGCGACGTGTCAGTAACGGCAATGCGACGTGTCAGTAACGGCAATGCGACGTTTCCTCAGCGTATAATAACCGAATCGATACCCACTGCGCGGATAGCGAGTTTTTAGTCATCTGATTGCAATTATGATTTTAATCGCTATTGGATAGCATTGTCAGTACAACTGTTTTTGTGAATAATGAGGCACCCTTTCAGTGAATGGATGACGCGATTAGAAGTATGGGTTTTTTGCATCATTTACGATTCGCCATTTGTTCGGTCGCGTTTATATCGCTGCTGTACCGTTATTTTTTTCGCCGTCATCTCGTGACATCGTTGATATTCAGCGCATTATGTGCTATGCGCAAATCTTAGGATGTGTGGTAAATTCTTCGTGAATAGTCAACTTACGTACGTTTTATTCTCTGGCGATTATTTAAGGCAGCCGATGTCCTTTAACCCGTTATTTCATCCTGTCGCTATTATGCAATAATCGTCTCGTATTTTGCGAAGGTCTCGTATTTTGCGAAGGTCTCGTATTTTGCGGAGGTGATCTGGTTCAGTGTTTCATCACTGTTTCGTGTATTACCGGGAGTGTAATAAAATCAGCCTTGTAATATCATAAGATATTAAATTTCCTATCGAATTATCACCCGTAATCTAAAAGCCAAATTGCTGGTTTGATAGATTCTCGAGAAAAGCATTATTTTGTTAAATTCACCGCTCTCCGCAACCAATGTGTTGTTACACCCGATGAAGTACATTCGTGTATGAAAGCTTGTCTAAATTAAAATATTTTACCGATCTTAGTATATTTTACAATATATAAGGCTTACCACTGTTAAGGCTTCACGAAGCATAAAGCTTTACGTAGCATAAGCCTTTATGAAGCATAAGGCTTTACGAAGCATAAGGCTTTACGAAGCATAAGGCTTTACGAAGTATAATGTTTTACGAAGTATAATGTTTTAAGAATTATAATGTTTCAAGAAGTAGAAGGCTTTACGAAGTATAAGGCTTTACGAAGTATAAGGCTTTACGAAGTATAAGGCTTTACGAAGTATAAGGCTCTACGATGTATAAGGCTTTACGATGTAGAAGGCTTTACGATGTATAAGGCTTTACGATGTATAAGGCTCTACGATGTATAAGGCTTTACGATGTAGAAGGCTTTACGATGTATAAGGCTTTACGATGTATAAAGTTTTAAGAAGTATAAAGTTTTAAGAAGTATAAGGCTTTATGATGTGTAAGGGCTTTACATTATATATATATATATATGTGTGTGTGATAATGTTATAATGCTAGTTCATGTCATGTGATAATGATGTGATGTTGATATTGCGTTCTGGTACTGTGGCAGTGGTGGCAGTGTACACCGTGCTAAGCTGATGTGAGGGTATTTTGCGTTTTTTATGCGTCGGTGTATAGCTGTTGCATTGTTTTAATAAGTAGGTTTGTGGTAATGTTTATGTTACTGTTACTTTTCATGTTACTGTTACTTTTCATGTTTATGTTACCATTTATGTTTATGTTACTGTTTATGTTTGTTAGTGTTTATGTTTAGCTTTATGTTACTGTTTATGCACGCGTGGTTGTGTTGAATATGGTATAAACGTGTACAGTATGATGGCATGGGGTATGTTTGTATATGGTATGATTGCTTTGGCTATGATTGCGTAGGGTGTGATTATGCAGGGTATGATTGTGTGGGCTATGATTGCTGTATGATTTTGTCGAGTGTATATGTATGCGTTGTGATTGCCTGTGGGTTTTATTGTTTATGGGTATGATTGCTTGTGCTATTATTGTTTGGGGTATGCTCTGCCATGGTGGGTTGACGGCATATTTCGGGGTGGGGGGTTTACGTCGTGTGTTTCGTGAGATTCACGCGACCATGCGCGCTTATCTCCTCTTATGTTCAACCTCGCGACTCAACCCACAACGCAAAACACGCCTCGAATCTTGTAATTATCCCGTCCTGGTTGTCCCCCCTGCCATCGCTGTTGCCGCTGCCGTTGCCGCTGCCGTTGCTGCTGGCTGGTTGTCTGCCCTTGAATGAAATCAGAACCGACGAGCGACGAACAAGAAGGCGCCGAGTATCGAAGATGACGGCGAGGGTCACCTGATCTATCACCATGGCGATGTGCTCCAAGCGAGATGTACTGCACATTGTTTCGTAAAGTTATTTTTATGCTCCTCTACACAAACACGCCTTTACATTTGTTTTCGCAAAAATTACAATCATTAGTGTAACTGATAAAGGTCGTTCCGTTTCACCACTGATGCTGATTAGTGATAATTCAGCGACAATTTGTCAACGCTGACAATAAATGACATAGTTACATATTTTATGACACTATGTACAATATTCCTATTTTGTACTTTTATCTATATATAACGGGTTCAGCTCAGTATATACTCGTTATATAAGAAACGTTATATGCTCTAAATTACATGCATATTTACGTACAATGTCTAATATATACAGTGTATAAATAAATCTAGTTTTTACCACAATCTAACAGATATTTCAAGCTCGTTATATTTAATTTTACACGTATTTCACCACATCTAACATATTTCAACCTCGTTTCGTTTAATTTTTAACGTAATGAACGTTATTGTTCATTCATTTAGCCACATATCTCCCATATACGTTGTGTGAATATAATTTAATTTAAATTCCTCAATCCATCTCTCATTGTTGCGGAATGCGCCTGTTATATTAAACCCGCTCCTCGTATTCGCGGCCTGCAGATATACCCGTGTGTTCGTCGTATCGACGACGTCTGATACATAGACGCCATATTAGCTGGCTTCGCTTCTCTTTCAGACACGGTTGTTTCTACACTCGGTGAGGGGACTTTTGGCAAAGTTGTCCAGGTCAAGGACTCGCACAGGTAGGTTATAGTACCGTAAATTACCCAAATCACCGATTACGTCATATATTTTAGTATTATAAACACAAGTTACGGACACGAATGATCTACAAATAAAGATTACGCAGCACGCCTCACATACCATCCAGCACATCTGGCTATGCCTTTTTGTGCTCACAACGTACCTAGACTAAAACTCACTCGAAGATATTTCAAATGGGTCACAGACTTCCTTACTGAGAATTGTAAGAGGAACCTCCCCCAAAATACAATGAAAATATCAACAACACCAATTTGCCAAAATATACCGATCACTTAAATGGTTGAATTTCTTAGTAACAGGAAAATTAAGAGAAACTCCCTATTAGTTATCGGCTGACGCTTATGCACCTCTTATTCAGTCCTCTAGCAAGCAGTTTTTTTTCTATCTAAAATCTCCTGATTAACGTTGAACAACCAATTTCCTGAATATTTCCCCAGCAACGAATTTCCTTATTACTTTTTTAGCAGCAGTTTTTTACGAATAGTCAAATCGCACGGTAAATTACTTTTAGTAAGTTTCTTTACTGACATTGCGCATCAGATAACTGGTGGGTAGAGTATTGCGTTAAATAACGGTAGTCAGTGCCACTTAGTATGCGCGTCCTGAGATGATGTCAATTCGAGAGTTTCGCCAGTGGTAGCATCCATCAGTCATCAGTACATCAGCCGGATGTTAAAGCATAGTGAAGCGAGCGATTATAGCCAGAGAAAAACTTCGCATGTAGCTTACCACTGAATTGAAATAGGAAAATTTCATTTATTTTTGCTAAAAAAATTTGTATTACAATAGCAACTATTGGCTAAATCTTATTTTTCTGTATGAATCAGAGTGCAATCCTTAGCGATACGAAGCATATGACTTCATTTTCGTCAGTTTGTTTCTTGTTATTCATCCATCTGTAGTATAGGCAGAAGGGTTGGGGTGAGGATTTATCTTGTTTCTGTGATTGATAGTACATGAATAATTTTCGGAATGGGATCATTTAGGTCTAGTCTAATAGTTTTGTGTGGGTCATGCGTAGCTAGTTTGCGTCATGACGGGTTATGAAATATAAAAATGAACAATTGAAAGAAAATATCAATTAGTATAGTTATAGGTGATAACTGGTAAAATTAATGTTCATTTCGAATTCGAGTAATTTGTATTTCAAGAGTGTTTCCATAGAGAGGAAAATTGCATCTGGTTGCATATAGGATCGAAATTATTTTGCTTAAATCATAGAGGGAAATTTTTCTCTAAAAGATCCAAAAGTGAATTGATACTACGATTTTGTATGTTATTCGATTATCTTGAAGATTATCTTGTTTCATATAAAGTGTGTTTGACAGCTCTGCTACTGAGTACAGTTTAAATAAATAAATTTCATTTCATTTCAAAGTACTTTTTATGTTGTTTACAGTACTCCTTATAAATAAGGAAAATTATAGAATAAAGAATGCCTTGTTAAAAACATGACTCAAGGGTATTTTGCTCTTATTTAACTATCAATTTCGGGTATTAGAGAATATGTGCATTTTTCTCCGGTTATTAAGATAAAACAATATGGCTACCTTCATTAACATTACGGTATGCATATCATTGAGGAATATTCTGCCTGCTTCACATCACTCCACTGATTTGCAATTCATCGAATGTTGTTATGCCGTACTAGCTTACTGTTGCAATCTGCATGAAAGTGGCAGTCGTCATTAATTTCATTATAACCGAATATAACCGGATTAATAACCGGATTATATCCGATGGCTTTTTGCGTTTCACGGGGGATGAGATACTTGAATACGTATAAAATGTTGATATTTTTATTTAATTGTATTTGACTGCAAGTTCTTATTTTAAGTTACTATGTACACTATAACATTTACCCCTCTGAGGATAAAAAATGAAGATAATGAAATAAATAAAGGGTGACTATACCGACCGGACACTCAGAAGAGCGTGCAACTTGCTTCTGTACATACTGATTGCTCATTTTGGAACCACTGATAGAGAACTGATAGAGAGCCACAGGCGTAGAAAGCCTTTGAATTGTTTGGAAGTCTCTATAGCTAAAGAGTGATTGTTTGGCCATTCGTACGGCTGGTCATATGCTGTTGCTTGCTGAGGTGTTGTAATGATGTAGGATACATGCTTCATCAGTGTCAAGTTGAGATGTTAGACAGGCCAGGATGATCGGCTATGTCATCATCATGGGCAACCCAGGGAACGTTCGGTCCTCTCCTTTAAGATTATTTACCGATAAATCTTGGTATATGGCAAGAAATACCGTTCCACAGTATCTTGCAAACTGTATCGGGGTCTCTCCCACTTGTAAATACGTAAACGATTTCTATTCTTATTTCTGAGGTTGTAAAGCTAGATGTCTCATTTGCCTTAAAAACGTAGTTTGCTGTAGTAGCCAAAAATGTTTGTTTTTCTCCAATTTCCTTATCCTTTTTCCATTCGTATTCATATTTCATTAAGGTGCTTTTTGCCGGAAAAACCACTACTGCTTATAAAGTGGTTAGACCGGACATTGACCCAGGGTGGTCCGGATTGTAATTCTGGCAATGTAACCGCTGTGTTACTTTCCACCCCGTCTTTTTTTCCTTGCATAGTCCGCACGTTTATAACTCTAGTTCCAATCCTGCAGGCAGGGGGTACAGCTTATATACGAATTGGCAATGGCAAGTTAATAAACAGGGAATTCTGAAACCTGGACTACTGGCAACTTATTTCCTTTTTTGATCAAATGGTGGGCTTGAACTTTTTCTCATCACATGTGCCAAACATTTCAAGTTGCAAGGATAAAAGATCGAGCACGTTTCAAAGTCTCTCCTTATTGCGAAGATTGTTCAGTTTCAGCCAATGCCAAAGTCAGCATACATTCACTACTCCTTCAGTGGTTAAAGCTTTCAAATAGAAAGGCTGGTGAATTTGTAGGTCACCACCGTTTCCTCGTTATATGTATATTTTATTGCGGAATTTTGGCAAATCATTTTAGACCAGTTGAAACTTTGTTGAACAGTGTGAGGGATTGTTGTACTAGTTGGGACAATTTGTCGAATAGTTAAAAAAAATCACATAGCGTGAAGGCTCTATGAGGGCTGCGTGTAGCATATGTAATCAATAAGTATACACGCCATACTTCTA
Organism: Epimenia babai; assembly: GCA_011762755.2. Taxonomy (NCBI): domain Eukaryota; kingdom Metazoa; phylum Mollusca; class Solenogastres; order Cavibelonia; family Epimeniidae; genus Epimenia; species Epimenia babai. The sequence continues at coordinate 7,282 of WURV02172147.1, read as the reverse complement.
AAAGACCTTGGCTCATTTGGCCCAACAGTCCGCTGGCTCTCCATGCTTTTTTCGTGCAATTTACCCAACATATACAATCACTAACGCATCCCTCAGTAAGAACACAACACTATATATATGCTATTAAATCTGGATTTGAAAACCAGTGACTGCATGAGAATAGTTATTAAAACATGTTGCAATATATTCATTTTATTAATTAATAGTGACATTGGTTCTGGAATACGTCACATTGGCCGCGAGTTAAGTAAAACTCCCTCGGGTAGTTATCAGTCAAAAGGTTAATCATACTAAATTACCGTTAGACACATAAATTATACGTCATGTATATTTATGCTTTTGTTCGAATGTTAATTGTTTCATATATAGAAATAATTAAAGTGGTCTGTTCTTCTTCTGGTCTGTACAGTTCTAGCAGCTGGTGCTTGCCATCAGTAGTTATCGGTACATGTTGCATCTCGGGAGGAACGATAAAAACACATGTTGATAATAAAGTCTCGTCATTAACTAATAATTGACTCACTATCTGCGCTTTTTTACTTATCATTCAGTGATACTTTTTTTAACTCTTGAGACGCTGCGATGTGTGTTATAAATGTACTCTAGTGCCGCTGTAGTTCTGATTGATATTGATAGGGTTAAATATTTCTTATCCAACTCTAAATAGCATTAGTCTCGTCCTGTCTATGTTTCTAGTATTCATATGTCTGATCTTCCACAGTGGCCCTACATGCTTTATGTATGTAGATATCATTGCCAGTATCATGCCCCTGGCATTTTTCCGGTCAAAATGTACCGTGAACCAATCGGCCCAGGGCGGTCTGGGTAACGTTTGCTATGTGGTTACACTGACGGACTAGGTGGGGTACTCACGTTGTCTATTCAATATGACCAGACAGGTAGCAACTTTCGAGGCTGACGAAAAATTATTGGAACACAAGCTTTTGCAGACTTGGGGAATGAATGCTTCATCAGGTGAATGATGAAACCTATGATTCACCTTGATGAGTGAACATCAATCCACCCGATGAAACATTCCTTATGTCTGCGAAAGCTTGTGTTTCAATGAATTTTTGTTGGTCATAAATGGTGCTACTCTTTCGTGTTACTGATACGGTTACCTAAGGGCTACTCTCTATTGTTGCTGCACTTTTGATCCCGATGACACTGTTTCCTGTAGCACCACCTATCAATTCTCTCGGCCTCTCACCTGTACATGATCCTCACTAATTGCGTAGCGGAGTGTGCGGCTTAAGTAGGTTGTCTTTTGGTATTCAGAATCAGTGTCCTCAATGGATAAAGGTCAACTCTATCCCCAGACTCACTACTTTGCATGACGGCGATTTTACCACCATTATAAGTCAATGCCATAATATCTACCACAATTGAGGCTACCTAAAATGGTCTTCAAACTTCAAAATGCTTTCATTCTAGCCATTACTACACGCCTACTAAATATATCGCTACATACGTCTCTCTATAGTTCACTCATCATTATGAAACCCCTCTAATGAATTATTGTCTAGAAGCTTTCTATTGGCCTCTTTTTCCTAATTCACACAATGCAGTTCGTTGCACAATTAGGAAGTTGTGTAGCGGCGATTATACTTCCGTAAACACGAGTGCATGGTATCATTTCGTAAGTAATCTCTTGACAGGTTATTATCCAATAATAATTGTGAATGTTTAACAAGCAGAGGATCTTATTCTGCATGACATTTTTATGATGGGATAGTTAGTTGTATCCTATAGCTGGCATTATCATCCTGTAGTGGGCAATGTCATCCTGTATTAGGTAATGTCATTCGCCATTGGATAATGTCATCCCGTATTAGATAATGTCATTCGCCATTGGATAATGTCATCCTGTATTAGGTAGTGTAATGCTGTAATAGCAGTAGGTGGTGTCATGCTATGATAGGCAATGTCCTCTAGTGGGCGATATTCTGTAGTAGGCAGTATCATGTGGCAGCAGGCAGTGCCATGTGGCAGTAGGCAATGCCATGTGGCAGTAGGCAATGCCATAATGCGCAATGTTATCCTGTAGTAGGTAGTGTCATATGGCTGTAGGCAATGTCATACTGTAGTGGGCAATGTTATCCTGTAATAGGTAGTGTCATGCTGTAGTGGGCAATGTCATGCTGTAGTAGGTAGTTTCATGATGTAATAGGCAGTAGGTAGTGTCATGCTGTAGTAGGGAACGCCATCCTGTAGTAGGTAGTGTCTTAATGTCCTAGACAGTCACGCATTAAGTCCTACACAAAAAATGAATGTCTACGCCGTGGCCATTGGCCAATACGTGGATTGTAATCGACCAGCCAATCTTATAAGTATTGAAATTACAACTTGAATAATGTCGGACCCGATCTGTGAAACGCATATGGATGCAGGATTCGCAGTAACACTTGTCATTTTCTTTTAGGTATTCAACGAACTGTCCAAATTGCGCCTGCAATTTTTGTATACATCGACATTAGCGGCATTTGAGGAATTCAAATAATGTAACTTTTTCATAGGAGGTCTAGGTCTATCATTTAGACATGGGAAAAGTAGGTTGAAAGCGAAAAAAGAGCTGGGACGTCTCTGGTATAAGCAATATACTGCCTACTTAATTTGTCAAGGATTATGTGACATTTACTGTACATACAACGATGGAAAACTGAAATATAACAATTCACTAAGATACGTCTCGGAGCTTAATCCTTTACTGCTTGCTCAACCAGTTTGATTGTGTTTTGCCTGAACTTTTGGTACATGCTGCTGACAAATAAACCACAGGATTTTGTGGCTCAAGTCCATCGCGCTAACTACGGTACTCCCTATTCATTCACTTTTCTTAACCCTTAGCACTCCGCTGTCACAATTATATTGCTATAGTAATGTGATAAACACATGTCAGTGTGGTGGTGAGGGTTAAGAAACTAACGATCTTAACATTTGGCATTTGCACATCTTACTGTAGCTTTACATTACGTTACCATGATTCATAACGAGACGGTGACTGATTCAGAACCGGAGTTAAAGGCACTTCTACGCCAACGGTCACTCGAGTACTTGTGGCTTGTTTTGCTCATTGTAAAAGGAAATATATTGACACACTACGTCACACGTCATTGTCCCCGGTATCAACGTTTGCACCTAAATCTCAAATGACATCAGTAACCCGAGTGTCATGTCAACATCCTCCTACATATACAGGATGATTTATAATTATGTACCCACTCTTGTAATGAGAAATTATATTACTATGAGTCTCGTATATGGTGTAGGCAAGTACGCGTGTTTTATTACGTCACGGTCTCGCCATCTCGAAGGAAGCGTACTAAGAACTTGATACAATATAACATGCGTACTTACCTACACCATATATACGACATTTATAGTAATATAATTTCTTATTACAAAAGTGCGTACATAATTATGAATCTCCCTGTATTTCTAATATTTGAAGCCTGGTCATGCTAGCTTATGTATTTAGTATGCATATATGTAGATTCAGCATTGAAAGGGTTAAATAGATGCCTTCAGGATGCCAACTGAGCGGAATCATGTCTATAAATAACATTTTTAAAGCTCAGTTGGTAGAGCATAGCTTTGGAGGTCGTGGGTTCGAGTCTCATCAGAGGTATAGGGTTTTTCTGTTAATTTCTTTCTAGCTATTATTTTATTTAGAGAACAACATTGGCTACCCCCATTAACATTTTTAGAGCGATCATTACGACCCAGTCTTTAACATCAAAGGTGATTCATAATATCGCTAATTTGATCGTTTCTTCCACGTCTATCATGTTGATTGTCTATTACACCATTAGAAATTTCAGTTACATATATTCTGTCAGTTCGATAAAACTCTATTAATTTAGAGTAATATGAGATTCGCCATTGTGAAATTGACATCAAGATTTTTAGTCACTTCTCTCCGTGATTCTGCTTCGTCTTCCTGTTGCCGGTTACGTCAAGACTCGCCAAATGATATGTAAATGTCTCGGTTTATGCCACTCCCCTCCGTACAAATTTCATTTCCTCGGCAACCCGGTTAATTAACATTCAACCGGACATGCTCCATCAATTACCACCTACGACTACCAATATTCCTGGCAGTTGACGTCTTTATGTAATGCGTAATATACTGAAGCCAATAACACTCATCCATCCGCGATATTAATATCGCTAGATCTCTATCCTACTCCCCGCGGGCCATACGGTTGCCATAGTTACGCGATTAACCGCAGCTGATTTGCTGCAATATCTTTTTGTTTATAGACGTAGGTGTCAAAAATAGACACAGGTAAGTAAAGGTATCGCTGATGACGCAGTTATAAATATTACGTAAATGTGATAATGTTTGTTGATGAAGGGAATGTTGGCAATACTATCCCGTTAGTCGAGGGCATGATAACTATCGCTATGGTAACCGCGTAACAGTGGGAGTATATATACTGTATTTAGAACAATATTGATAGTGAGGGTAGATATTAGTTTGTTATTGTAAATTTTGCGATGAACTTTGACAATAGTCTTGTATGCAGACAAGGTATGTGAAATAATAAACGCCTTGAAATTCTTTCGTATCTCTGTGAATGTGGTTCTTGACTATGTACTGTTGGTGGTCTCCCCTCCCCCTCCCTCTTCCCGTAACTCGTGGAGCAATTGTCGACGAGCTTGTAGCTCTACTGTAGATAGGTGATTTTCATGTAACTGAACATTTTTGTGTGTTTATGTGGCAATGGGCAGGAATTATTCCATTTTCCTGAATGTTATTGGTGCCTATGTGGTAATGGAAGTAGCAATAATAAACAACATAGAGAAATACACACAAAAAATCATTTCGTGGAGCCCTAAGCCACAATCTTCGTATTGCCAATTTGGTGCGACTTACTAACCGAGCTAGTTTCACCACCACCACCAGCTTATAACACGACAAATGGATTAGCCTCGTTAGGCCAAACATAGCAGTGAAAACCATCAAATCTATTCAGGGTAGATCTTTCATATCCATACAGATTGCATCGGAGTTTAGGCTATTTTCACACTAATAACAGTAGATGCACACTAAGATTGACGGTCAGTATATTAACAGATGACTCGATAACTAATTAATTCACAAAGCTTCGGTGTATGCTGTGTATGCAGTCGGCTTATCGTCTGTTCTTCAGGAATGAGCACGCTGCGCTGAAGATCATCAAGAATGTGGAGAAATACCGAGACGCAGCCAAGCTTGAGATAAATGTTCTCAAGTACCTCAAACAGAAGGATCCAGCCGGCAAATAGTGAGTCTACAACTCCCTTAAGTATCACTAGAGTAGTTCGTTCATTAACGCATAATTCTCACAATGGTTCACTGTATCGTCCACAACTTATTACAGATATCGCTGACGTGGTACAGACTTTATATATATCAGTGTGTTCTTGAAAAGATTACCAAATACCGAAATGCGCGGGAGAAAGTCTCACTTTGTAGCCTCAATTGAGTAGGGCACCAGGCTGGATGTCGTGCGTTCGGGCCCCACGAGAGACAAAACTTTACTGTGTATTGGTCTCTTGTGATTTTAAGAACCACTATGATGGTAACATCTCAATAACATTGGAGACGCATGAAAAACATGTATTTTTCACTATTACGCAATGCACTAAAGCCGAGTACAATGAGAGTCATCATTTCTTTACCATAAGATTAATTAATGTATTTCTTTCTGTCAGCAAAAGAAAACATATTCAATGGAGTGGATACCTATAATAATAAATATTATATAATCCTTCAAATTTGACTGTAAAATTGGAAAATACAAAATATTCAATCTTTGCCAACAATGCTCCAGTTGCTCACGATTTACAAGGACTTGTAATAAGTATGTCCGTATAACTATGCCAAATTTCAAAAATATGATTGACTGCGTTATTAAAAACAAATGGCATTCTCAGCTTTTTTGCAGATAACTTGATAGTATCTTATAACGCACTTATATTACATCAACTTTCAGAAAGAGTCGTAAAAATTTATATGTACAGAATATATTATTGATTGAATTTGGGAAAAGATGGGCTTAAAAAGCTTGCGAACTCGCAATGTATCATCACACGATAGTATCAGTTTATATTTGTGAAAATAATATCTACTTGATATACGAAATACTTTCTGGAAGTATAGCAATGCCAGTACAGCGAAGATTGATCCATTATAGTCTTCCCACCACTGGCTTCATTCATTCGAGTTGAATTTTTTACAACAGGGTCAGTCATACTTTGAGGTACATCTAGTAAGGTCTTAGAAGAGTCATGGTTACGGTTCCACAAACCAAAGAAGCACTCAGACATTATTTTTACTGTATATAATTTAGCGACAGGACTATGCTCTGTCTTCACAACACCGAAGTGTAACATTAGTCCTATTTCTTTGACAGCTTATGTGTGTGGATGAGCGACTGGTTCGACTTCCACGGACACATGTGCATGGTATTTGAAATGCTCGGACTTAGCGTTTTTGATTTCCTTGTGAGTATCGTATAAGTGATGCTTCCGTAATGGTAATCTATTTCTTCGAGTACCTTCTGCCGCCAGATCTTTACAGATTTACTTGTTTCACAAATTAGAAAATAAAATATAGAGGTTGAATAAGATGTGCATTAGTACATCCTTTCATATCTAGTATATGTGACAAGATCTGTAAAAAGCATGTTTTAATAATACTATTAGATTTATACACTCCAACACATTCATGGTCATTTGAGATAACTTAACTGAACATTGACAAGACATTAGAAGGTTTAATCAAATTTTTCTATTTAAAAAATAGTTACTTTCATATGTGACCACAGGTACCTACTTATCTTTTGACCCCATATGCATCATCCATCATTGTTGTTCAGTATCTGCCAAGATGGAATATTTTTATCTAAATAATTTTCTTCCGGGTGTTACCAGCTCGGTATCTTCCGTATTAATCCTTGCTAGGTTGTTAGATACATCGCCAAAATTTTGGTATGCAAATAAAGTTGGTCTCATAATAGGACCTTGTGGTACACCATCATTAAGATGACTTAATAGAAAGCACATTTGGAATATTTTTATATTGTCCTGTCTTCATTCTATGATCCTTACCATTGTTTAAATAGTTATTTTCAGTAGTAAAGGCGTTTTAATGATGGACAACTCTTTAATTTTGAATGTTGTGCTTTACTTTGTAGAAAGACAATGGATACTTACCCTATAGCCTTGAACAAGTTCGACATATAGCCTACCAAATGTGTTACGCCGTCAACTGTAAGTTAACTACACCTATATT
>WURV02172136.1:0-14186 GCA_011762755.2 Epimenia babai | reverse complement strand
AGTAGATCATCTTTAGATAAACCATGCATTAGCCGCTGCCGTCTTATCTCAAAGTAGATCATCTTTGGATAAACCATGCATTAGCCACTGCCGTTTTATCTCAAAGTAGATCATCTTTGGATAAACCATGCATTAGCCACTGCCGTTTTATCTCAAAGTAGATCATCTTTAGATAAACCATGCATTAGCCGCTGCCGTCTTATCTCAAAGTAGATCATCTTTGGATAAACCATTCATTAGCCGCTGCCTTCTTATCTCAAAGTAGATCATCTTTAGATAAACCATGCATTAGCCGCGGCCATTTTATCTCCCAAGTAGATCATCCTTAGATCAACCATTCATTAGCCGCTGCCTTCTTATCTCAAAGTAGATCATCTTTGGATAAACCATGCATTAGCCCCAGCCATTTTATCTCAAAGTAGATCAACTTTGGATAAACCATGCATTAGCCACTGCCGTTTTATCTCAAAGTAGATCATCTTTAGATAAACCATACTTCACCCCCCAGCTGTTTTATTAAAAGGGAAATTATTGTAAAAGTAAAGGACAACATTTATAGACCTTAAGTATCAGCCAATGAAGGCTCTCAGATGCAGTTTACAATGAAATGTTTTTTGGCAGCTATTCAGCACATATACAATACCTTCAGCTCTCAGATATCACCACAAGGATAATATGGAGCATCTCCCCAAGTTGCAGATGAGTTTCCTCCAGCAATCGGGGATAAATAATACACTGAAGATCATAAGAGAAAAGTTGACTGGTGGGAGGTTTCGAACCCGCGACCTTTCGGTTACAAGTCTGGTGTTCCTACCATTCCTACCATCCATTGTACGATGAACCATGTGTTACCCTTTGCTCTTTTATTGCGAGGTTGTTAATTTTTTTTTGATGAACTCTGTTTTACCCTCTGCCATTTAATCTTGGGATCATTTTTAGATGAGCCATGCTAGGCTGTTTAGTTCGATCATTTAGCGATAACGGTATAAGTGGTGAACATAAGTCCATTAGACGCCTTCAAATTTACCTCTGTTGTGACCTGACATTCTCTGGACATTAAGTAACTGACCTCAACTGATTTCATAATCTTATTGACGCTAAAGCAAAGGTCAGAGTGCAGAAAATTAACCAAAATTTGGCCATGAAATTGTTTTGATTTATAGTGCCTTCTTACCACATGGCTATCAAAGACACTTTACAAATTTACGGTTACTATGAATAACTAGAAATACAGTTCACGATAGAACTGGGTAATATTGGACATAGTAACATCCACGGATACATCTGTCTGCAGATTTTGTAGAAATTGCATTAAAGAATTTAAATAATTCCTCTTGATTATAAAGCAGGATATAAGCTAACGTAGTTTTTTATTGTATTTAGTAATTAATAAACACAATACCTTGACCTGATGGCTCTATGTAAGCTCTCTAATTACCGTAATATCTACGGGGCAGTGAGGGTGACGCACTTTTGAATAATACCAGGTGCATCGGGCCTGCAGGCCATATATTCACTGTGTACATCAAAACGCAACGCAGAACAGGTATGCTATATAATTTATTGGAAAACACAAATTTTGAATACAAAATATCAGTCACATTCTGTAAGCTAAAATATGAATATATAAGTTAACTAGTCTATTATGGATGCTATATGTATATATAGTGTTAGTAATTTCATCTAGTAGAGAGGATGATCTTCAGAATAGTCATCCTAATCCATATTCATTCTCATCTCTTTGAAGATAAGATTTTGGAAGTAGCTCATCATTTGGGTAAAAATTGCTGTAACTACTGTACCTCAGGTAATGTGACAAGTGTGATTACTGTAACGTAGACGATGTGATAATTGTGATTAAGGTACTATAAATAATGTGATAAACATAACTGTGAAATATTAGATGTGACACCAGTGATGAAGTGATAAATGTGACAATACGTGATGCAATATATTGTACGTGAAAGATTCCGTTGATACTTATCTTGGTTAGTCAATGGCGTGTTAGCCGTACTGTACCTTACGGCGTCTAACTTAGTAGCCTACATATCTGCGCATAATAAGGGGTGATAATGAAGGTGATGACTACCTGAGATAATGCAGCAAGCGTGACAACAATGCCATTTACAAGTGATGCTTCGAGTGACAGGCAATGGCGCGTGTGATCTGGTACGCACTTGAGATATTTATACAAGGTGATATTGTCGGCGCTTTTTATGCTATGCCATGAAGCGATATGCTTAAAAACGAGAAGAAAAATGGCATGATCAAATAAACACAATCACGCTGTATGACGAATAATTATTACTTTTGTTCATGTAAAATCATAGATATTATAAAAGAGATGATATATTTTTTATTTATTAATAACTAAAATTTGTTATTTACCCACAAAAACCTCTGTGTGGTAGCCAGTACTGAATCAGTATTTAATACTGCTTTACTGTTAGCTATTGTGTAATTGTATGTTTAACTAAGATTGTTGACACGTGCCATATATAATTATGTTACATGTGACCTTTAGGTCCAGCGTGTATGTTTATCACTATTTATTTAGTTTTTAGGAGTCACCTTGTACTACTATATTCACGGAATGTTAATCGGGCGAGTCAGAACGACTCCATAAATAACGGAAAAAATTCCGAGAAAAAATCCTTGTAAGATATTATAATGTCAATAGGGCTGATACTTGTATCTAATAACCGGTAATAATTCGATAGAGTGCTATCGTAACGTACTTTCACTTTCAGTTTCTGAGGATATGCGTTGTTTTGAATGTGTATATTAGATTTTTCGTTACCGTGCCCGCCAGGTGACAGGTGAGTCAATGTATGGGAACGCTAATAAGAACAATAATACCTTCCACAAGCTGGGCGCAGTCTCCTTGTAACTATAGCAATATAAGTGTAAGTACTAAAGTCAAATATAATAGGTGATTGTTTTAATGCTGAGAGATAGAAATGATTTTAGTCACATTACGAAATTATCGGTTGTAGACACATATATACCACTACAATCAGCATACTCCTCAGCAATTCAAGTAACTTAATGCCATTATATATTTTATATTCAACAATAAATAAGAACCAAGGCATAGAGCTATTTTTATAAAAATCTATCCTAACTGGTATAATATAGTAGATGCAGCCACCGGCTCACTCGGGGTTGTGATTAGATCTGACTTATTCAAGGGTTGGGAGAGGAGAGCAGCTCCCAAGAGAAATAACTGCAATAGACACTTGATATAATCTATAATCTAAGTACCTGTCATCACACAAACGATATAAATTGTTAACAGACTTTGCTAGCTACGACTAACCTGTTAACTGGTTGAATTAACGTATGTTATAACATTATAATCACAGTAGCATACTGACAAAACGACAAACAAGGAGAAACTATCACAAAATGCACTTCACAAACGCATGCAGGAAGATCAATAATAGATCAATCAAACACAACATCTCTATAAGTACGTCTAGATTTGTATATTACGAATGTAAACGTAATATACCTCATTATGATCTAGGGACATAAATTACCTTTCACCGATAGAAACTTCTAGAAAGTTAGTATAACAAAAAGTTGGCAAACAGAGAAAATGGCCAAATGTGAAATTGGATTGGAACTACGAGTTGCAGATTGTATTGAGATTTCATGTTACATGCGATGATATCAGTCAAAGATATGCTGATCGAGGATAAACATACAGCTCATTCACGCTCGTATCATAGCGCGGATTAACTGGGAAAATTATGGCATGAACAAAGATATGCAAAAACTTGGGGAAAAAAATTAAACTAATAATAAGGAAGTGCAAAAAACCATTAGGTCAAGAGGGTTGTTGTATTAAAGAATATATTATCGTGAATGCACGGTATAACAGATCGTTTAGTCAATAGATCAGTATAGATGTGTGAGCATGAATGCAAGATCGACGTGTAGTCATAAGGCGTATTACTCAGTTGCATGTATGTGTTAATACGCTGCAGGATGTTGATTTATTGCATGGGCAAATTGGGGAAATGAAAACCTTGAGGAGAAAATTCCGGAAGACGAGCAAAATATTGAAATGTCTTGTCGAAATGTTGCTATTGATAATTTTAAATTTTTATTTATGTATTTACTCAAATACCTCTAGTGAAGTGAGAAAAAGTGAATGACATGAAAAATTAGGAAAAAGGCGTCTGCTAGTCAAACATCAAAAAGGGTTGCCACTTAGGGTGGTTACGTCACGGCCGACTGACTGGCCCACACTGAGATATTGGCCAGACTATAGCTATGTACAAGTACGTACTCCACCCACAAGACAGTACTACGGGTATTGCTAGTAGATGTGCTAATACAGCAATAACATTCAACAAGTGGAATTCGCGAGATCTAGGTCACAATGACAATTAGGTCATGTTACATACTCGTCCATAAGGCGAATTTTGTGTTCTGAAAATGAGAAAAACATGGGAGTTATACTGAAGGAACGGGAGTGCATAATGAAATAAGTTAAATGACGATTACATACAACATGATTAACATCAACTATCTACAATTTTAAATAAATCGTGATGAATAGCTGTGGAATACAGCAACTAAATCACAAATCTGTCACTGGGCTAATATTGAAGTGGTAATTCTGAGTAAATAAATAATTATAAGATCCACACAAGCGTACTGAAATATAACTATTTATATGTAATGGGCGTGAAACAGTAGTGGATGGTAGGCAACTCTTTTTCAAACACTAAGGAAATAATCTCCCTTATTAAATGCACCAGCAGCATTGGAAGCTATTTTGATCAACATAAAAATTATAAAAGACGGATAAACTTCCGCATTTTTAAACAAATGATTTAGGTTCACTGCCACTTATTCTTGTTATCGTGTTACTTCAGCTGTTTATTTTAAATATGAGCAATCAACATAATACTCTATGTTTTATAGATATACTACGCTGGACTGAATTTCTGTAAAAATTAATGTAAAAGATCTTTGTGTCGATCTTGAAGTGAAACGTGATGCAGTCACTGAACCCTCAGACTGTGTAACGGAGACAATAAGGTTAAGTGAAACGTGATGCAGTTACTGAATCCACAGCCTGTATACCGGAGACAATAAGGTTAAGTGAATGTTAAGTGAAACGTGATGCAGTCACTGAACCCTCAGACTGTGTAACGGAGACAATAAGGTTAAGTGAATGTTAAGTGAATTGTGATGCAGTCACTGAACCCTCAGACTGTGTAACGGAGACAATAAGGTTAAGTGAATGTTAAGTGAAACGTGATGCAGTTACTGAACCCTCAGACTGTGTAAGGGAGACAATAAGGTTAAATGATTGTTAAGCGAGTAGAATTGATGGATTTTATTGAAATTCACCTGAATTCATCAACTTAGGGCTGCAGTTCAATGACAGCTTCTAATGTGTTATGAGAGCATGAATGAAAACAATCCCAGAGACATGGACATCAGCGTGGATCTTAAGATTTTTAATAGGTCATTGCTGAATGATACTAAAATAAATGATACGTAAAAATCATATCAGTTAATGTTGAATGTGAACTCTGCCTTTTAATGAAGAAAACATGAAACGGTATAGTGCACATTTCAGAGCTATTAAAAAGCTACGCAAAAGAAAAGCAGGGAAAAAGCCAACATTAATTTATCTTTCTAAATCTATATCACGAAGCGGAAATTAATTTTAAGATGCAAAAATGATAATTTAATGATTTCATTACCCATTTTCTTCTCACTGTCCCAGGATAACTTATATTTTGACCAGAACTCCACTATAGAATACAGTACTCTATTTGCTGTTGCTGTGTTCTTAGTTCATATATTATTAGTTATTTTAAATTTAATGATATTAGATATTATAAATTTAGAACTAAGAAACCAACCAAATAAAACATTTGTAGGTGCTTTTAGTTTGAAAGTTATTCCGTGAATAATTCCAACAGATTGTCTTACATGTGTGAATACACTAAGTATTACATTCTCTGACAACTAAATTGTAATTAAAGTGCATTTAAAGAAAAGGTTGAAACTTAAAACCCAAAGTCAAAACAGAGTAGTCGAAATAATAAAACTGAGCAATGAAGGCATCATTATCGAAATTTGGAATTTCATTAAGACCTTAACACACACCATGAAGCAATTACAGAAATTTAGTATATAGTTGATTTCATGTCAGGATGGCAGTAGTGTATTAGAAACTAGCAGACAGATAGTCAGTTTACAGTGAAGTTAGGGTAGAGGATTTTGTTCGTCGTGTGATAAGTGCTGATTTTTATCTGCATTTTTTCAGATTTGTTACCAAATATGACATCGAGCAAAACCTTAAAATCGAAATCTGCAAAATGTGACGTATACTCAAGGCTGAGAATAAAGAGAAAATGTAAAAAATAGACTTAATCGTAATGGGGGAGCCATTGTGGTTCTTTGGATAACTGGAGATACACAGAACAAAACCCATACTTCTGATGGGACTCGAACTCACGACCTCTAGATAACCAGTCTGGTGCTCTACCAAATGAGTTAGAGGGACGAGCTCTCTCTCCTGCGCACTAATACATACATACGTACGCAGGAGAAAGCTTGTCCCCTCACCTCGGCCAGTAGAGCACCAGGCCAGATCACCGGAGGTCATGGGTTCGATGCTCATCGCAGATATAAGTTTCATTTTTGCGCATCCCTCTTCACCTAAATAAACGGCTAACTAAAAAAACTCATTGCGGGTCTTTAGTATAAAAAAATAAAAAATATAAAGAGTTGAGTGAATTTAACATCTCATGAAATACATTTTCTATATATATACGTATGATAGATTCGAGCTCTCCATAACATTTCATCTGACAGGCTGACTGGATGGATACAGGCTTATGATACATTTGAAAGAAAGGTTGTCTGGTTAGGAGCTCACGGAATCAAAGAATGATTTGATATCATCAGGATTATGCTGAGAGCGCATATTGTTATATGGGGTGGGTTCACAATAAAGCTCCCTTGTAGCAGTAAACCATGTACGCAGGCTTACAGCTTTCATTTCACTAACATATGCGCCAGTTAGCGTGACTATCATCGATTCGGACTGTCATATGTCATATGAGATGGTAACTTTATTATAGCTCACCTGGTGATACAATAAACGATACTCACATATCTTCAGTTCCTGTTATTGTTCACGCATAGATGTGACAACAGCGAATTTTTACGATAGCAAACTACAACGATAAAGCGATTAACTAGTGGAAGGGGGGCGGCAAAACTGAGGTATTCAGTAAAAGATGACTATATACACGAGCAACGCGCGGAGAATGGACACACGAAATAATGCTGTTAAAGGTAACGATCACTTGAAAGATTCAATGAGATTTCGATAGGTATTGCAACAATATAGAAATGACACGAGTAAGAAAGTGAGAAAGTACATTTATGGAAAACTTTATAGGATGGGATATCCGTTTAACACAATATTAACACAATGTTAACTACTGCCTTAAGTTATTGATCAAAATTATAAAAAAAAACACTACTGTTATCATGGTGGTTCCAAGATTGGGATAAACTGGTGGGTCTTTACGTCAAATGGCAACACCCCCAACTATCTTGAGAGACTAGACTACGTTGCAGGCTTTAAGATTTTCTTTCAGCTAATCATTTATGTTCCACTATACCTCACATCCCCCTTGACATGGTCACATAAAAATTTCATGAATTAATTATAAGGGTTTTATTAATTCATAAAGAAAATTCCTCGTTAAAAATAGATTCCAATCTTGGGCACTGAATGCCCCACGGGGCTATTGTGCTTTTAGTTTAAACATCATACTTCATGTATAGTGAATCACAAACTCATGTGCAGTGCAGAAAACTTGCATGACAGATCATTTTGTTTCATACAAAAATATATTTTCATTGTATACTCATAAGGAAGAAAATTCTATATATCAACAACAAATTGTTCGTGTGATATGAATACATGAGATGTGTGAATATTTGTATTTTCGACTGAGATTTGTATTTTCGACTGAGACAAATTTGGATTTCATGAAGCTACCTACCATCAGTCAAAAATAATGGCCCTTCACAAGAATGCGTTCGTAACTTCGCATGCAATAAAAATTTCATAAATACCAATTGATTGAATTAGACATGTCTAGCCGTATCGACCAAACGTCAAAGCATCTACCGAATAAAAATTCAATCGTAATTTGCAACAAAGAGCGGACAACTTGCCATCAATACCAGACCAATATCTCAACATTCCGCAAAAAAACACAGTAGCAGAATTAGTTGCAGAGGTTTTGTTATATTTTGGATAAGTGTTCAGGAATGAAACAAAATGCCTAAAATCATGTATTGTCAATATTTTTTACGCAATGACCCACGACAAGATTTGTAGTAGGTCTGCGTGGGTTTTGCCGATGCATTTAGTACCAAAAGTGATAAAATTTAGAATAGATATTAGCGAGTGACTTCGGTAAACATTTACGCTGAGTATTCACGAACAAGTTAGCCGTGACCCACAGGGCGACGACGACTGCTGATCCGAAGAGAACGACCGGTGACTGGTGGGAGGGAGCTGCTAGCTACGTCTACAGTCAGCTACATCTACCGTCAGCTACACGTACGCCAGCTACCCTAGCGCCGACTAGTGCAGCTTGACGGGGTCTGTTTCGTCGCTGCTGTGAGTAGCTACGTTACCTGACGTATCGAGCACCACGGAATCGGGGGTCGTGTGACGCAACCACGCCACTTTAGTCCTATCCCAGAATGCCGTGAACGAGTCGAGGGCCGGGCGCACGTCGAGCAGGGTGAATTCGTACGTTTCTCTGTCGACGGGGCCGCCGTCGTAATAATCGATGACATAACGAACGTCGGTGCCGCAACGATCGATGATCCAGTCGTGACGGTCAAAGGGCATCTCGTACCTGTATGGTGACAGATTACATATACCTGACGGAGACAGTAACTACATTAGAGGTAATGACAAAAGGGCATCTAGTACCTGTATGGTGACAAATTACATATACCTGATGGTGACAGTAACTAAATTACAGGTAATGACAATAGGGCATCTCGTACCTGTATGGTGACAAATTATATATACCTGATGGTGACAGTAACTACATTACAGGTAATGACAAAAGGGCATCTCATACCTGTATGGTGACAAATTACACATATACCTGACAGTGACAGTAACTACATGAAAGGTAATGACAAAAGGGCATCTCGTACCTGTATGGTGACAAATTACATATACCTGATGGTGACAGTAACTATAACAGCATCTCGTACCTGTATGGTGACAGATTACATATACCTGACGGTGACAGTAACTATAACAGCATCTCGTACCTGTATGGTGACAAATTACATATACCTGACAGTGACAGTAACTATAACAGCATCTCGTACCTGTATGGTGACAAATTACATATATACTTGACGGTGACAGTAACTACATGAAAGGTAATGACAAAAGGGCATCTCGTACCTGTATGGTGACAAATTACATATATACCTGACGGTGACAGTAACTACATGAAAGGTAATGACAAAAGGGCATCTCGTACCTGTATGGTGACAAATTACATATACCTGACGGTGACAGTAACTACATTACAGGTAATGACAAAAGGGCATCTCGTACCTGTATGGTGACAAATTACACATATACCCGACGGTGACAGTAACTATATGGAAGGTAATGACAAAAGGGCATCTCGTACCTGTATGGTGATTAATTACGTATACCTGACGGTGACTAACTACATGAAATGTAATGACAAAAGGGCATCTCGTACCTGTATGGTGACAAATTACATATACCTGATGGTGACGCTATATGGTGATGATCAAAGAGACTTTCTTACCAGTATAGTGACAATTTACTAACAGCCATGAGTATCTTATCTATGTATCCTAGTAAAAAAACACTGGATCAACAATGTAATATAGGAATAAATCAATGCAACTAATATTTACAAAATATAATAAAATGAGCAATATGCAATATAACATAATTATAAATACGTATAATGATCAACAGAACACGATGATCAATGGAACACAATGATCAATAGAACACAATGATTAATATAACCAACTGATCAATAGAACACAATGATTAATATAACCAACTGATCAATAGAACACAATGATCAATAGAAAACGATGATCAATAGAACACGATGATCAATAGAACATGATGATCAATAGAACACAATGATCAACATAACACAATCATCAAGAGAACACATTGATCAATATAACACAATCATCAATAGAACACAATGATCAATATAACACAATGATCAATATTACACAATGATTAATATTACACAATGACCAATATAACACAATGATCAATAGAACACAATGATCACAATATAACATACCCTAGCCAGTTTCGTATCCTCGCACGAGGGGAGTAATCTTTAGCTTTTCCTCCAAATTTTTTTAACTTTGGTGTGCAGCATTTACTGGTAAAATTAAAACATAATACATTAGGATATGATAACAGGGGGGGTTATATCATTATGAATATAGGCAGGCGAGTTGAGTGTCAAGTGATAGGCCATCCATCCAGTCCAACAATCTGGCTGTCTATCCATACAATAATTACAAAGGCCAACAACCCATCTAACCATTCATCAACCAGTCCAACAATCTAACCAACCATTTATACATTAGTCCAAAAATCTGGCCGTATGACCCTCCATCCATCAATCTGACCACCCACCAAACCATACACACAGGTAACATCTACCGTTGTTAGATGACTCACTGAGCATGTAGCGCCTCCCACTTGAGAACTTCCTGCCACGCCTTCTCGTTGTTAGCGTTGTGTATCTTGATTATGTGAGCCATGTGTTCGGCTCCGATGTCTTCATCCTTCCAACGCCAACCTGAAACACGAGACTGCTGAACTGTTAATTCACAAGCTAATAACGATGTAGTGGACGAGCCTGTATACCTGGGCAGGGTGGTCAGTAAAGATGAAGCAACGAGCAAGGACATCGAGTGACGAATAAGCACAGGAAGCAACGTCTTCGACACCTCTCGATGAATTCACAGATCGACAAATCTCTCATTCCCGAACAAAATCTAAATATTCAACTCCAACATGAGGTGACTGGAGCCTGTTCTACCTGGTGGCTCAGAAACATGGCAGGTAACAAAATCCAACAAAAACAAGCTACACACCTTCACTAAGAGATGTCTCCATAGCAGATGGCCTAATGTTGTCTCTAGTGAATGCCTGTGGGATAGGATGAAACACAGTCCCATTGAAACTGAGATAATGGAATGGTACTGGGATGGATCAGCCATGCTACGAAAGCCTCTAATGTCACCAGGCAAGTTCTAAACTGGAATCTAAAAGAATGTGACTTCTTCATTTATAATCGTTTCTGCACCGCTAGTATGGCAAAGATAATATGCTTCGGCCATTTTGACTAAAAATGAAACTATTGTTCATGAATCAACAATATCGACGATATTTCTGAGTGACCAATAAATTTTATAGCTTTATCGGGTAGTCTGAACCTTTAAACCAATGAAAAAAGACCTTTCACAAGTGCCACAGAGCAATGGCAGGGGATTTCCCTGGTGTTTCTACATGTAATATGTAGGTTTACTGGGTAGTCCCCTTTTAACCTCCATGTACAAAGAACACTGGGCGACTCCAGTCAACATATAACCTCAAAGGATGAACCTGTTAATTATAACTTATAATTAACGTGGTAATAGTACCTGTGGCTATAAATGAGTAAATGAACGAACCTTTCCTGAGCATAGCGTTCCAGAACATCTGTTGTGATGGGTAAACCCAATTCCCACCTTCTGGGTCTGATTTAGGTATGTTGGATATTACTCTATCAGTACTAAGTGGAAACGGTTGGTCGGGCGCGGGGCGCTGGTTTGGGGGTGGCATCTGACAACAATAAGGGTGTTTGTTGTGATGGCGCCTTCACAATAAAATAAAGACTACCACAATCATATAGTTATTCAATTATTCATTTATCAAAACATTTGTTCACTTTTGAATCAATTGAAAAACCTCTACTGATAGAGTTATGAAACGTGCAAAATATGATATAGAGATTCAAGATTTTACATTTCACTATAACCATAACGACAAAATACATAAATATAAATACAATATCGATGTATCTTTGTTAATAGTCTAATAATATTTGTGATTTCAGAGAGACCGGATTAGAAATTCCAGATCAGTTCACAACGCGGGATTGCTTAGGTAGTAATTCTGAAAACTGTGGATTCCAATATCAAGCGTTTGATTTAGTAATGGATGAGTTAGCTCACTAAATTATCTGGGTTGATGTCATCAGTGGCATGTTTGCTATGGTCAACGGGACATTGTCTAGCATAATCCTGGCTTCTCATTGGACACTCTGAGTTGCTGTCATCCCCATCAACGTGGCGTTCAGCGAACTTCTTGCTCTTGGAATCAGCCACACCCATGTTGACTAGTGACTAGTTAGACAATAGAAGTCTGAAAAAAAATTTACAGTTGGATGAAAATATCAATGTTGGATAAAAATTAAATACTTTATCTACAAATTGAATACACTTTGTACGAGTTAATATACAGAGAGCAAATTACCTAATAACAAAAAAGTAAAGAATTCAATCTTTACAAAGCTATTCTAAGTATGTTGAAGCATACACCGCAGTGAACACAATAGAATCGGGACAGACGTTTTATCTTGGTTCATTCCTGCCAATGGTTCCAAACACCAAAAAATATACAATCATCAGCATATTAGCCATATAGTTTTTATGAACGAAAAGTGATAGAACATAAATCAGCAAGTAAGGTGAGAAATAAGAGGGGTAACTCTGAAAATATTTGATGATGGCGAAATCTAATTATACAATTATCATATGCCACTCCAATTATCATATGCCACTCCAATTATCATATGCCACTCCAATTATCATATGCTGCGCTCATAACTAGACCTAATAAATATAATAAATACCATCACTAGATATTTGGTTTTAAATGAAATATTGTAAAATAATTATGATACAATATGCGAGGTATGAAGCATATGTGGCTGTATTGGTACAAGAATAGATTTTACTACAGACCGAGTAATGTACGCGTATCATGTGAGTGAAGAGTTGATCAATGCAGTAATATAATGGAAGGCTAGATATCGGGTGGCATTATATATAGACCGTAGGCGTATAATACATAATGGATTTATAGTCGGTGAGTGGATAGTGCGAATCAATAATCGTGCCATCAGTAATAGAATCAGTGATCGGCACGCATTAACCCGTTACTCTCTAACATAGTACAATAATGATTGAGTTTTGTGTTTGATGGCATTTGTATTAACCACTAACGCCATGGAATTGTTTAATTACGAACATTCTAGAATATGCAGGTATCTTGTGTTAGTGTTGTGTGTAGCAATGTGAGCAATGGGTTAAATGAAGTCGAGAGTTTACGTGAGACGCGTACGTGGTCGCTATTAATAGGTAAATTGTTATCTATACAGACGGGGCTTTTATGTAACTATAGCAACAGCTGCCCAGGTGGTGAGCCGCTCAGTGTGATGTCATTATGGACAAAAGCAATACCTTTGTGACTTTCAAAACGACATGAAAATACAATCGCTACACAGTCAGTAGTTATACAATATGCTTGAGATCTAATGCGAGTCATTCATGACTTTCACAAAATCATTCGACACCATTGTCATTGAAATGCCAAACTACAATATACAAAAAAACTGTCCCATAATATTGTGTCCTATAATAGTGTGTCTTATTCTTTTATACAATACAATATTAATTCATGACTTAATCATAGAAATTAGTAAAAGGACACATTGAGAGAGGCATAAAAATGGCAGTGAGAAAAATTTCTTTGTATGAATATTGAAAAAAAAGACCAAAGGGTATATTGAGGTAATACTGTAAATTGTACTGGAATCTATTACTATTTATAAAGTACTAGGTCGAGTAAGAACTAAAACTGTCACAGCGGCACAACTAAAATCTTATAGAAATGAATGAATGACATCAATTTCAACGCATGGAATCCATGTTATCAGACCACATAACACTTACAAGCAAATAAAGTGGTAACACCTTTATGGCTCACTGCGGAGATATAGATCACAAGCTTTCGAATGTTAGAACATTCT
>WURV02172125.1:0-14186 GCA_011762755.2 Epimenia babai | reverse complement strand
CATCTTGAATAAAGAATATAAAGAATGATCGTCTTATGCCATCAATTAAGTAATCATTTGTTTTGGAGACGCCCTAATAACCCCTAATAATGTCTCTAAAGCGCCTATATACATTTCATGTGATAAATAATTATATTGCATAATACAATTGAATGTACGAATAAGTTAAATCATAGCCTAACACAACCTTTGCATGAAATGGAATTCTATTTGATTTCTAAACTAGTATAACTGATGACATGTAATAGTCTTATATAGTGGCTAATATATGAAACATATTAAGCTACTTTCTGTTACTGAAACTGAAAACAGATTTTAGTTACGTTATGTTGCATTCTATCCCGCACCTAATGACGCCTAAAAGCACTACAAAGGTCAATACAAAAACTTGAGATGAATCCGTTAGACATAGCGATCTAGCGAATATCAGCAATTCCAACCTAATCACCTAGTTTTCCTCCGATAAGGCTGCGTTTCGTATGACGCCACTAAGTCTTGCCTCTCCGATATCTTACCTCACTACATGATCATCGCGGATTTGGCGAAATGTACACTGGACAGAATGTTCTTGCAGGCAGTTTGTTGGGTTTAGGAATTGGTGGACTGGCATGAATGGACAAAGGTCAACCCTCTGCGCACACTCGAAAGTTTTTTTCACTACGGTCATTTCACTCCACCATTATAATAGTGCATTTACATCATCCGTTTTTTTTTAAGCGGTTCCCCTTCTGACTCCCGCCTCCGATTTTACACCAAAAATGGAACCGTTTAGAATTTCGATCTGGTTCTAAAATTTTGGTAAGCGGAAGCGGGAGCTTCAACCAATGAACGAATAGTGTCAAGCATGTAACCCTAGTGGTATCCTGTTTTACTTGGTTACAAGATGGCGCCGAAATTGGATGCAAAATTATCGCTTCGTTTTAGTTCACCCAAGCTTATGCTCGGTGAGCTTTTCTGATCAGAGTTTGTCCGTCCGTCTATCCATCCATCCGATGTCAGCTTTTTCTTGAAAAATCTTCTCGAGAACCGCCTGTTGCAGAGGTCTGCAATTTGGCAGATATTGTCCTAGGGTTGGTCTCTTTTAGATTTGTTCATCGTATCGTCATCACAGTTAGGGGAGGTAACTTCCGCAGATGTTCATATTTTTTATTAAAAAACTTCTTTTCTCAAGAAGCGGTTATCGCAGGTCTGCAATTTGGCAGATATTGTCCTTAGGTTAGTATCTTTCAGATATGTTCAGCATCTCGTCATGGGAGGAATTTCTATCGACTTTTTAAAAAAATGTTTATCTCCATGTCCTCTTAGTGCAAAGGTCTGCCATTTGGCAGATATTGTGTATGTAGGTCTCATTCAGATTTGTTTAGGCAATTCTCTATTTCTCTAGGCAATTACATGTGATTTCAGCCTAGTTTTCTTTCACAGATCTGTATTTTCCTGTTTCAGTGGAATAATGGGTATTGTCAGGTCTCTTTGGCCTCTTGTTTTTGATGTCAGGCTGTCTCCTTGATGTCTTCTCATTTCAATATCAAAATGTTCTTGTCTTGTCATTTTCTCTTTTTTTTCCTCTTTTTTGCAGATGAGCGTCTTGAAGCCTTTTTGGCCTCTTGTTTTAAATACGCTCTCGTTCAAAATGATTGCTTATTTTTTGAGAGTTGCTATGACTATAGTCCCGGCACTCACAGCCGCAGCAAGCAAATTTGAATTATCTTCATCGCTACGGTGATAGGCCATTTTTTAACCACGTTCATGTCACGCAAAAGTAACGAACGAGCGGGAGAGCCAGACGGATGGTATAAATGACCTTCCGCCTGGAATGCTTGACGGAGGCGGGAACCGCTTCCGAAAAATCGGACATATGTAAATCCTCTCTAAGGGAGGCTAATCTAGCCGCTGTTCACGGCGTTACCTACAATATGTATCTAAGCTAGCTTTGTTAGGGGCTAATTGCAGCCTTGGGAATGGGTCAGTACAGGCTCACAGCATACCGCTACGTGTATTTTATATATGTAACGCTAGGCCAATTCAAGAATCATGCGGGCCAGATATCGTCCTTCACAAGGCTAGGCTAGTGTACTTAATATTCTACATAGATGAGTAAGTAAATAACTTTTTGGTCCTGAGCCGATGCTGCTACTTCAACAAGTCACGATTGGTCTGGAGTTATAAATCATATATACCCAAGAGCATGGTAAGAGGACTAAACGTAAAGACTGTCGACAGCCTAGAGCAACCACGCCGAGGTTATCCAATTCTCGTAGCAGACAGCTGCATAAATTCCACGCCTCGATCTGATAAATGTCGTCTCACTTTTGACCGGTCATTGTACTCTGAATGGACATGTAACAGATACGTAATGGGCCTATCTCCTTCGGGGAATGTCCCCCTGTCCGAAATGTTTGCTTGAGAAGGAAACTCCTCCACATCACATTGGTGTGTGTGTGTCCATCATATAAAAGAATAAGACGGTCCGTTTTCAATGGACAGGTCATTTCTGAGACAGACCATGGACACATTCCTCTTCAAAGTCTTCACCGTTCCTGCGCAGGACAGGTCGTTTGGCTGAGGCCAGTACGCCAGTCGGTTAATAAGTAATACAAACATTAACCGTTGATTCTCGGCTAGTTTTGTAAAGGGCATCCTGAGGCCTACGCAAGGATCTTCAATCAGCCCATAAATAAATAAAAGTGAATAAATTTAATTTATATTTGTACGGAGCGACCATTATGGTTGGTACCAAATGGAGAGAGCTGTTTGTACTTTCTTGCGGATTTCTAACAGAGACCATCGCTAAGCAGAGACCATTCAATTATGTGACATAATTTTATACCAATTTCTAGAATAAAACACCATACTACAATAGTCGGAAATAAATATTGAGTCCACTAAGTACATTCGAGCTACCTTTACCTCGAGTTTACAAGCGGAATAAACTACCAATTAAAGTTGAGTTTTTTACGTATTTTACGTATTCGATAATCATATATAAAGTCAATGCTAAGAAGACTGAAGGGAATTTTTCTGGCTGGAATCCGTTATATTTTCTGGCATCATAAATATATATTAATGCATTTACTTTCTTGATTAAATCGCAATACAATTGATCAATACTAGAAGTGAAGCCCACCTCACCCCCAAACACTCATGTCAACTCCCACTTTACAGCAACCGCCACCGTTATTAAGACATAAGTCGCGTCATTCTGGGAAGACCAAGCGTTTAGATATTTAGAGATTAACAAAGAAATTTTTTATAACCAGAATACATAACTGTATTAAACGGATAACAACACTGGCAATCTGGCATATTAGAAGTGAATGGTGCCCCACCAAATTTCCCCTACTCCTGCCAGAGTTGCAGCTCGAACAATGTTAGCAAAAAGGCTCAATGCTTTCACCAACTTCACAGAAAAAAGTGAGAGAGAAAAGTAACGGACACAGCAATGAATACACGATTTACACTTACGACACAAGTTCATGTAGACAAAAATCATCAAGTACGGAATTAATTAATCTCACATTTATGAGTTATGTGAGCTAGGCCCTATTTTAACAAAAATTTCCAAGTCCGAGAGAGATATTTCGATGTAAAATGGACTTTTATGTCGACGATAATAGAATGACGAGCATACAGTAAAGACTGGCGATGCCAGTAAGGTGATTGATAACGCCTAATCATCTGTCATATATCCGTTATCCATTCGTATACCGCTAAAAATATACATGTAAAGTATGTATTAAAATTAAGTGCAAATCAAAAATATCAATAATACGTGCCACAATGAAGCGTCAATGTACAGCCCTCATGGCTCCATTTCATCATCGATGTTAGAAATTGATATGTTTGATGTACTGCACTTAAGTCAAACATTTGCGAATACCCCATTGGATGTAAAACTATACAGTTTGATAATGTTTGTTTTTGTTTATATATATATATATATATGTATACACTGGAAATTAGTTGAGAAACCAATTTAATTTTGATAAAAATCTATTTATGGATTTGATCGTGTCTGGGTCTGCCATCACGTGATATTTCCGCGTTCAGCCATCACATTATTGTACCTAGGTACTGGGTATCGTGTGATAGTGCGGAGCTTAGCTATCACGTGACTGCCTAGGCCGGCCATCACGTGATTGTACCGAAGAGATGGAGCACATCTTCTTGCGACAGATTGAATTCTGATGTGGATTTTCTCACATCTCCCACGATCGTCCGTACCTGGCAAACACAGCCATAAAACATTGCTGTACACACAACTCTCGAATCATAAAAAATACTCCATGCCCCCCCCCCATAAACAATAAAGTAGCCTGCGTACAAACTGATGTAACTTTGAACTCTTTCATACCTGCAAAATAATAACTACTGCCAAATTCAGAAGTGAAACTAAATGGCATTTGATATATAGAGAGAAACCGTGATTTAGTGTAGCCTACTGGTGCTCTAGCAACGGAGCTACCTTTCTGCATTAAACAGTTGTTAGAATGCAATGATGAGATTTTTAAAGACCCAATAATTGTGTGAGAATGGTTAGACTTGTTAGGTTAGACGACGGTGTTGTATAAACGTGACGGCTGACTCTACGAGGACGTGACGTACGAGTTGCGTGAAGTAGGACGTCTCTCGCGGTTTCTCCGAGTAGCGATCGAACTGGTCGAGGCTGTCCTGCAGCTTGAGGGTCAAGGAATCGTAGTTGTCCCTCACGACAGCGAGCACCTACATCGGGGAAACGCATGCCACGTTAGCTACGATAGTTGATTTTGGTAGAGACGACGACTTAGCGAAGAGCCAAGACCTTCTTCCATTCGTGCCACCCGGCTACACACGCCCGCAGCCAGCCTACATACGTCGCACACTCCACCGCTAAACCGTCAATTTTCCGAAGGATATTTACTGTGAAATAACGAGATATCGGGGAGGTAAGCGCGATAGAGATGCTCTAAGAGCCTTGTCAGATGTAAGAAACCCTCACGTAACACACACTGCAAGTTCTACCCAGACCCTGTGAGCATACAGGGATTCCAGCATTCTTTAGTCCTAATAGTGTCACAGATAGCATACTGGCTAGACCGAGAATCAAGAAGCCAATCTTCGGAATTTAATTCTAACGATGAAATGAATGAAATGAAATTTATTTGTTTGAAGTATACTTATTAGCAGAGCTGTCAAAGACACTTTACATGAAACAATAGCCTAATGGTCTAAGACTATAATGTAATTACTTAAATTAACACCTAACAGTATACAGGTAATACAGATCAATGTTAGATACAATTATGTACATTTACAGTGGGCATGAAATGGATAACAATGTTGAATAATTTGGTGGAAAATAGAACAAATATCGAAAAAGGAAAATCCTCTGCAGGCAAAGTCGCCATCGTCAGAGTCGCTATGAAGAATTAGTCTCTCTTGCTTTATGGAGATGCTTTAACTTCCTTTATGATAAGTAGAAGGGTAGGGAGGCGTGTTAGTGCAATTTATAGTTACTCGAAAGATAGATGTCAATGCTTCTTTATAGACAGACTACTTTATTGATCTAAGCAAATTAAGTGGTAACACCTTTATGGCTCACTGCGGAGATATAGATCACAAGCTTTCGAATGTTAGAACATTCTTCATCAGGTGAATGCTATATTTTAACTGACTCACACGGCTACCACAATGAGTTCAAATTATATAGGCATATAGTGTTAAAATTAGAAACTGGAAAATGTCAAATATTTATTATCTATAATATCTTCAAACGCACAATCTGAGGGATACAATCTATAGCTTGAAGCAGTCATTTGCAGCTATTACCCGCACTCATTGTCTACCTGCGAATAGACCAAGTTGGGTGTCAACCCGTTATATATATTTGGTCATCCATCCACAGACAAGCTAGGCTCAGTATTGTTTCACGCTAACAAAATTAGCACTCTGACGGACTGAAGCCATTACTCCCTGTTAGATACCTGGTACAATCTTTGGTTTTCACGGCTTGATGTAGTGAATGTTTAGAACACCCTGAGACGTATAAACCGATTCCTATTTCTGCCAATATTTTCAAGGCCGTGTCCGAAACCTAGATCGCTACTGGTAATCAAATTGATTTTGTTGTTTCATCCAGTGAAAAAGCTCATTTACTACTGAAAATCTGACATCTATAAATCCGAAAAAGAAGCGCACACAAAAGTCAAATCGAGCAGTTTAATATAGAGTGACTTAATCACATTGGTATGGTTTTGCTTTGTTTTTCACCATAATAATGTGTTTATTAATGACCAGTAATTAAAACTGTAAGTACAGTATTTTGTTACCTGGCAAATTTATGTTGTTAAGTATACAGTACAAGTTAACTATATACTGATTTATACAGTCATCATGAGATGCATCCCCTATAAAAAGATGCAACACAATGTAGTCACTTGTTAAAAATAACTTGCGATTTTGCAAGCGATACGAATAAGTGAACTGCACTGAAAATCGCGCATAACTGACCTTAAGGTGGTTCAAGCTACAGTACCTGCGCAATAAGTTTGTCAGACGTATACCCAGCCACGATAGACCCTACCACCCCACCCAGCTGTAGGCTGCTCATGTATGCACTGCCTGTAATCAATTTAAGCATATGCTCAGGAGAGTTAAAAAACAAATATCTGTGTGTCCCACAACATTACGTTCTATCCCCAAAACTGAACCTTACCACAAATGGTGTCCCACCAACAAACAAGTTTGTTCTTTCGTATGATCAGCATCTTATATCTATATTAATACAATTGCATTTAACTTTCACTGATCCTTATGATTGTATTTTATTATCACTGTCAATAGTTGTACACTATGACTAAACAATACACCACCATTGTGCCCCTTCAATTACGTCTTACACCAACAATCTGCCTTTTTAATCACACCACATTCTGTCCTTCATTACAATATAGACCCAGTCTGCATGTATACGTAAACTGACCTTCAAGCACCGTGCGTGATCTGTCCTGGATGAGATACATCTGCCCCCAGTCAGACAGTCCTCCAGTCACACAGTACTCCATCATATAACACACTGATAATATCATAAAGGTCTTGTTAAATAATAGATCCGTAACGACCCCTTTTGAGACGTCGTCAGATTTGGTTTTTGATTTTTTTAGAATATTCGTCAGGCCAGCGTCTGATGGTTGGTCTTTAATAAAGACGAAGACCAGGACTGATGTCACAAGCGAGATAATGCCTGGAATCAACAAAAATAGGTTGAATACGAAATTCACAGTGGGGATAGTAGCTTAACACGTGGCTCTTCTCAAAGATGAGAGGAATGATCTATTGGAGTTGTATGAGATCTGCGATGTTGTATCTGGGTGAAAATGAGATGGCAATTTTGAAAAGAACTGACAGAGCAACGGTTTGGGCAATGTGCAGCGTGAAACTGATAGATGAAAGGCTGATGACTTAATGGATTTGTTGGGACTGGAAGAAACACCCAAATAGCGGAGGCGAATGGGGTGTCATGGTATTGAAAAGTGCTGAGGACGGAAGGTAGCCATGTTCTGAGAAAGGCATTGGAGTTTTAAAGTGATGGTAAGAGGAAGCGAGGACAGGCGAGGGAGGCATGGAGGATGCAGGTGCAGAACAGAATTGGTTGAACAAAAGAGGAAGCAATAAATGGGTCAAAATGGAGTGTGGGAGTGAGAATTACTGCAGGAAATGAGGTGCATCCTGTCACCTCCATTAAACCATCCTGGATTGATACCGGATCAACAACTACTACTCTACTAGATGGCTTTGATAAACCAGTTAATAGGTGTTTGATGGAGTCAGTTATCATAGTGGCTGGATCGTTGAACTTGAACCAGATGACCCGGAGTGTGAGGCATGCGGGCCGTCTGTAAGCGATTGAAACCAACGGTGAGAATGGACAAAACGAAAGTCACCTGTCTGCCGAGAGTCGGTGAATCTTTTACTACTGTTTTCCCGCACCCCTTATAAGTACGGCTAATGCGTTTGTCGCGTTAACTGATTAGGCTAGCCTTATATAGAGCCAGGATAAGCTGGCACAATGACCACCCTTTATCTAACTAACTAATGAGTTTCATGGTAAAGATCCCAGTAAGTTGGAAGTAATGGTGGTGGTAGTGGGGAATGGTAGAGGCACTGGTGGAAATTGGTGTAGGTCATTGAGAGGTAGTACTATGAACAAAGTCATGAACCTGGGACAAGAAGCGACGTCCGCCAGTCAGTGAGAGACACGATAAATGTGGCGATGAGAGGTCCAGCTGTTCCAGCAAAGTTAATTGATGTCGACAGCACACTCCACCATGTGCCAAACTGACACGCGGGAAACCACTGGGGAGTAACATTCACATCTTCAACCACCGGCACGGCACAGGGACAACTTAATGACAAACAATTGTGATTATCATTGCAAAAACAAACAAGAGGCCAAAGAGGCCTCAAGACGCTCACCTGAAAAAAGAGAAAACAAGAAGCCAAGGAGGCTATCTTGATATTAGAACGAGAAGACAAAGAGACTGCTTGACACAAAAACAAGAAGCCACCAAAGAGACCTAAAAATACCCATTAAGATACTGAAACAAGAAAATACACATTTGTAGATAAACCGTGGCTGAAATCACCTCTAATAGCCTAAATAGAGATGCCGCAAACAAATCTGAATGAGATCTACACAACAATATCTGCAAAATTGCAGACCTTTGCACTGAGAACACGTGGAAATGAAGATTTTCAAATAAAAAGTTGGTGGAAATTACCCCCCTTTGCTCCCATTAAGAGATGCTGGATACATCTGAAAGATACTAACCAAAGGACCAGAATGGCCGACCTCCAGGATGAAGGGTTCCCGAGAAAAAGATTTTTCGAGTAAAAATACAAGAATTCACACAAGTTACCCCCCCCCCCTTACTAAAAATTTCTAATAAAAAATTGACACATTAGCAGAAGTTACCTGCCCTAGCTGCGATGACAATACCATGAATATATCTAAAAGAGACCAACCCAAGGACAATATTTGCAAAATAGCAGACCTCTACGATAAGCGGTTCTTGAGAAGATTTCTTAAGAAAATGTTAAAATTGGATGGATGGACAGACGGATGGATGGACAAATGGACAGACGAACGGACAAACTCCAATCAGAAAAGCTCACCGAGCATAACCTAAAGTGAGCTAAAAAGCAACTGGCAGCCTAAAGATCTAACATAGTGGCCTCCTCATAGGCTATCCTAACACACAGAGAGTCTGACAGCAGCTGTAATAATTAAATTACAACAGGGCATATAAAACTGCTAATAGTACAGTAGAGACATGTGGATTCCATGTTCACCAATTTATATAACAAGGAAAAAAGGAAAGTGAAGGTAACATCTTATTTACTGAGATATCAATTCACACAACCTTTTGTTTACATGAATACTTTATCAGATGCGCCATGGTGAATTAGTTCAGTTCCCTCCTTAGACATCCAATGTGGACTGAGATTAAAATAAACACCTGAACGATAAAAAATTCTTAGTAGATGAATTTAAGAAATTATCTTGGCGTACAAGGGCTAACAGGAACCATTCTCGTAGTATACTTCAAAAAGTAAACTTTGTCGGGCGCAATCCTGATGATACATTAGGTAAAATAACATACGTTTTAACATTTCAATGCTTGAGCCTGTGATGGATCAAATAACACCAACCGTGAATACTTACACAATTAGTTACAACATACTCGCCAGACAAAAACAACAGATTAACTTTTGGAGAGACTGGGTAAACTTAGATTAACTTTAATAATACATACGGCAATGAGAATCTTAGCACAAGCGGGCCATGTCACACCCTGCACCAACCCACTCATGAACCATAGCACCGCGTACATCCATAGAGATGAACCAACTGTGAATCAAAGCGAGAATAACGATTCGTTCATATTTCAACCAATCAAAATCACATACATAATGATGCACCTATTGTGAATGGAAACGAGTACGTATACGGATTCATCCATAAATTCAACTGATCAAGATCACATCGATAGAGATGAGCCAACTGTGAATCAAAGCGAGAATGACAATTCGTTCAAATTTCAACCAGTTAAAAATTACATCCATAATGATGCAGCAATTGTAAATGGAAGAGAGATTTATAGTAACATTTATACATACTGATATCGTGTGAGAATTACTCATTTCTTTTACCTCACCTTTAAATTGAAATAAATGCATAGTAATGTCATTACATATTATACATATATATTCACACATGATTGAAAAGGATGAAGTCTACTGTCACTTTGCCAATGTTTTTACTGTACGTACAGGTGAAGAGTATGGTAGAAAGAGCAGTGAGGGCAACACCAGCAGAAAGTAGCACCCTTGGGCTGTAATGGTCTACAATCATTCCAGATACAAACTTGCTGATCGTGTATGCGAACAACTGGCAGCTTGATATGAGACCTGGTAAAATGTTCACAATTTAGTCAATGATTACCTTGGTTTATTTCACCAGAGCTTGCCATTGCTCTGGAGTGCAATGTTACAATTCATCTATTTAGTTAGTCAACTTGGTTTATTTCACCATTGCTCTGGAGTGCAATGTTACAATTCATCTATGTTGACTACAGTTCTGATTATATTCAAAATTAAAAGAGTGGAAAATAACTACTCATGACTACTCATGATACTTTTATGCAGTTTTTGGAAAGTGGCACTGGGGGGGCTGAGTGGCTGTCCAGGGTGTCATAGAGTCATGATAGTGACAGCAAAATGTACATGCTACAGTTTCTTTTAATATTACAACCATCAATCCAATACGAAAACAATTAAATAAGGATTATGGCCAGAATTATTAATATACTATAGCAACAATAAAATAATAATTTTTCACAATTCGTTATAATCCTAGTATCGTATTGGTGATTATTACATAATGTGCTATTTATTATATTTATCCAACATTGATGAAAGTTCCTCTGTAAAGATTCTGTGCCAAGAAACTTGACAGGTAACTCACATATCGTAATAAGTTTTATTAAAATATAGTTATAGTCAACTAATAACTAGACAAACTAAAAAGAAGCTAAATCAAAATTCAGCATATATAACATTTACTATACGTACCCAAATCACTTTTACCAAGGTTTTGGTCTTGGCTTATAACTGGTGCGATAAATGTGAATGATTTCCTCAAATACACGACGAAAGTGTACGATATGTAAAGACAGAGAAAGATCTCCACCTGATATCGTCTAAAAGTAATATTGGTTTTCATATTCACATCAAATAATGAGTCACTGCTTGGAGGTTGGATACAATAAATCGAATAATTACTATTACGGCCAGTTACATAATATTTACAGTTGTCGTATTACAAATTGCCGTCAAATACTCAATAACAATCCATTGTAATATTCAAATGAAATGAAAAATGCACTGCATTTTCTCTATTTCTAGCGTTACGTGCAAAGTGCGATAATACTCGCAGCGCGATGTATGCACTGTACAGATCAGAATCAGAATCACGTGCATGCAAACTTTGCAAATTAACTAAGTATCCAACATTCATTCAGACTTTCGGTTTCATCTCAACGAAATATCAACTCTATTATTTTGCCATCGATGTCCAACTGTGTTATTTTAAAAACTATAAACGCCTCCGACTAGATTAAAGTAACAGTTTTAAGAACCATCTAGATAGATGTTGATGAAGCAGAATACTTATTTCAAGGCTGGTGACAGGTGTAGAATCGGAAAGTGGTCACATGGCGCAGTATTGTATCACCTGACCAAAAATGAAACCACGCCAAAATCAGGGTTAATAGATAAAAAATGAATAGATTAATAAGCATTTTATTAACTAAATCGACAATCTCGAGAAATACACCACCATCTATGTATGTAGACAGAGCCGCCAAATCGCCCGTATTGTAGCCTTAAAAGCCCGGGGACAATAGAGCTAAAGATGTCATATAATACAGTATAATATAAGTAGCCGTATTAGTCTTTGAAAAGTAAGAGAAAAAATGAGGTAACACCTCTTGAGACTAATTGAATTTATTCGTAAACAAGCTTTCGCATATATGCAAAAGCTTGTTTACGAATAAATCCAGTCTCAAAAGGTGTTACCTCATTTTTTCTCTGATATAATACAGTGTGAACCCAAAACGTTTCAAACTTTCTACAGGGTATATTTGCAATTTTTTTATTGACAACTTCACTATCTGGCACTAAAGTCTATTTCCAGTATTTCTGTTTATGTGGAGGTGGCACCGAGGCCTGGAAACATAATGCACTTAGCGGCGCTAATATAGGTACAATGAAAACAAAACGTCAATCATAAAGGATATCGTCATGTTTATTGGGAGCACGAGGAGGGAGACACGAATTGTATTATTGTATCATCGTAGTATTATACAACACGATAATAAGTACATACAACTTGTTCGCTAAAAGTATAAAATAAAATTTACATAGTTAAAAAAACGTAGCCACCCAGCTCGCTCGTGAACTAGTTAAGGGAGGTAAGTGTGTGTAATGGACTGAGAAAGGTACGCAAATGGCTGCAGTGAGTACATTGAGTAGAATAGTAAAAAAAAATCACTGTGAAAGGAGACATATATAGTATGTTCAGTATTCTATACAGTAATTATTTCAGCCGAATTAAACCCGTATACAACTGCGAAAGTTGTATGGCTTTTACAACAATCTGATATGTTATCAATATTTTTTATATTAATTCCTATTATGATATACCCATTTTTATCGCATCTAATTTCGCTGGAATTAGTATCAGTTGACTACTATTAATGACGTTCTAAACGTGAAAAATAACCAAAGTACCGGCCACACGTACTAGGAAGGTATATCAAAAGTAGGACGAATTAACATTTGTCAATGGGAAAAGAGGTCACGACGAATCTTTATAACGAAATTCGAATACGTTGGTAACGATGAGCTGACATTTTATGAATATGCAAATAGTTATGAGTAAATGCATAAATTTGACTGCTAATTATGCATTATGTACATGATATGAATGTACATATTACAGGTGGAACATGAATGCAAATGGCGGATGTGATGCACGGATGATGAAAAGTATATAATATTTATTACTAAGCGTATAATAAATATGTATAATACCCAAAGGAAAAATAGTAAGAGCAAAATGACTAGTGATATTGTGGTGTTTGTATGCTAAAATCCAAACAGGTTATCAATAGGTGGCAAAACTGTGACATTTTTTTCCAGTAATAACAAATACGCAACTAAGTGCCTGTGTTCAATTTCTAGATTCAATCTATCATACAGTGGCATACACCTATCATACAATTATGTACAAGAGATATATCTACAGAATATAATCAAATTTTGATTATAGTGACTAAATCGAATAACCAAATGCAAATATCACAAACAAACAGACATGCTTTCTACATCATGGTTGACAACAGCGATTCATTGCTAGAGTCATGCTGAAATTAGCATTTTATACACATAACACAGGTCATTAATTAAATACATCTATTCATCAGGAGACATTTGCTACTACGGTGTCGATACGGACCTTAAAAATGAACATACAAACAGAAGAAGATTCAATTGTAACGTCTACAGGGATAAGTAATAACAAGGATAAACCACCAGTATAATTAAAGAATACATTGCTGTGTGTTTATCAAGGATTATTATCTAAGAGGCTATGATATCAAGGATTATTACCAGTGACGTGTTACTAATGTGTTACCTCAGAGGATTCTGATTCTGATCTGTACAGTGCATACCTCGCGCTGCGAGGAATACAGTGACTAATTATTTAGTATGTTGACGCATACTCTGCCAACATCAAGCAATATATCATATCACAAACACCTAAGAAAAACCATAATGCACTTTTACAATCATTAAGTACAATGTGCAGAGAGGGTCACCCATTAGGTGGCCATTACTGTACATTTAGTTATTGACTCATATTATTCAACTGTCTGTTGTCTATGAAGGCAAGTTGGGCAAAGAAAAATCATGATGTAAGGTCAGGGCGACCCAACAGGTCGGGATGAGATCTAGGCAACTCTCTCTGGGTTACTTAGTACTGGAGCTAACCAACAAGTCAGAGTGAGAGCTAACCAACAAGTCAGATTGAGGGCTAACCAACAAGTCAGATTGAGGGCTAACCAACAAGTCAGATTGAGGGCTAA
>WURV02172114.1:0-14187 GCA_011762755.2 Epimenia babai | reverse complement strand
TTGCAAGGTAAGCCATCGTTAAATGATCAAGTACTACTAATCGTAGTATGTTTTACTGTACACCCGATGTATCACCCGAATTCAAGGTGTGAGGGGTTAGCAACCCTGAATGCGCTTTGCGCAATCATTTGATATTTTGGGTGAGAAGTGGGGTGGGATACGTACCCCATCAAGAACGCTCAGCTGCTTGTTAAGTTTATCAGCGAACATTTCCGCGTTGCCAATAGCAGCCTGGCATTCAGTCATCAGAAGTTCCAAGTCCGATTCCTCTTTAGTCGACAACGCTTGGTAGTCGTCCTCGGTTACCGGCGCATCGTCACCGTGGTGATACGCCGGACTGACATCTGACATGTGACGTACCTCTGGGGGATGGTGTGGCAAACTGATTCAATGAACGGTACAACAGCGAATTTCTGCGGATATCTCCGATAATGAAATGTATTTGACCAAGTCCACTTGATGTGCGGTTATGTAAGGTTTACTCCCCCTGCAATGCTGTATTTAGAACACTCTCTGGGTGGTCTCTGTAATCCTTACATTTCCACTAACCATTTTCTCATTGTATATAATCATCAACAATTAATGACTCAATGGAGCCTGTGATATAATGTTGGCGGCCTCTCAGTGTTTGGAACCAGTCAAGATTTTATCCGAACTATGTGCCAAAACCCTACTCAAGGACGAAAGTCAAAGTGTATCCGGACTATGTGCTAAAACCCTACTCAAGGATGAAAGTCAAAGTGTATCCGGACTATGTGCTAAAACCCTACTCAAGGACGAAAGTCAAAGTGTATCCGGACTATGTGCTACATACCCTACTCAAAAAGGTATCACTCGACTGCGTTTTGTTTATTTCTACTAACTCTGACGGTTACCATGATGAGTTTATTTCGAGTTCTGGCATAAACGACACTCCAGAAAGTCAATTAAAGAAAAAGCAATCCAACGACAATATTTACTCAAATATCATATAAATTTACACTGAAATATATGAGTAAACTTACTGAATAAATGAGTAGATGAATACGCGCAACATACCTTCAACGAGGTTGGTTGGAATGTTGACAAACTCGGGTTTTTGAACTAGATAGCGCTGACTTAACTGAAAAGACACGGTGTTGTAATTACAGACAGAAATCATTGTCACTTTAATGTCCAAAAACAAACACATATATCAGTTGATATTTCAGTAATGGAGGAAGTCAATTCAGACACCACTAAAGCGATTGTGAGCAAAATGTAACGCACCGGCTGACCTGGCTATCGGAAATAACACAAACAAAGTTAGTTACTGGCCATTACGAATAACACACAGTTAGTTATTGGCCATCGCGAATAACACAAAGTTAGTTATTGGCCATCGCGAATAACACAAAGTTAGTAATACATTTCATATGTCATCTGCCCGACCAGACTGAACGGAATGCATGACTGTGCATTTCTTACCATAATAAATGGGACTCGCCATATTCAATGTCATCGTGTTAACCCCTGCCCTTGCATAGGCTATC
Organism: Epimenia babai; assembly: GCA_011762755.2. Classification (NCBI taxonomy): domain Eukaryota; kingdom Metazoa; phylum Mollusca; class Solenogastres; order Cavibelonia; family Epimeniidae; genus Epimenia; species Epimenia babai. The sequence continues at coordinate 12,676 of WURV02172114.1, read as the reverse complement.
TTTATAAAGAGCGAATGATGGCCTGGATCACGGAGGATCACGGGTTAATCTCACAAGATCTCTACACATACACACATACATATGCACACATACATACGTAATTACACTACGGTGAAGTGTGGCATTATTTTAGCTTGAATAATGACAAAAGAAAAGATCTGTGCAGTGTGTAGTTATCCTACCAAAATTAAAGAATGATTACTATCCTACCAAAATTAACGAAAGATTAGACTACTGTGCAGTGTGGAGTTACCTTACCTTGAATAAGGATGAAATAAATGACTCCTTGTCGGGTACACTGCTAGCAACCCATCGATAAACTTTCTCGAAATGTAGGTCAAACTCAGCAGTGGATGTCTGAAAATAATGAAATGATGAAATGAAATTCATTTGTTTAAAGTGTACTTAATAGCAGAGCTGTCAAACACACTTTACATGAAACAATAGCCTAATGGTCTAAGACTATAATGTAATTACTTAAATTATATAAAATTAACACCTAATAGTATAGCAGATAATACAGATCAATGTTAGATACAACCATGCACATTTAGAGTAAACATGAAATGGATAACAATGTTAAATAATTCGGTGGAAAATAGAACAAATATCGAAAAAAGGAAAAAAGGAAAACCATAACCCGGAATAACCAGGTAACATCAAAGACATAATTATACCTGTGTGCTTCACGCATCATAACGGGTTGCACCTGACCAAATAGTAAATGGAATTAGTAGCCCAGGTGTCCTATGTATATAATATACACTTAATGATCATAAGTCAACAACATAAAAAGCTCAGGTTGTAAGCGATTGACAAGTGATTAGTAATGGTGAGATCATTGGTTTAAACCAGATGGAGACCTTGTTATTTGTTTACTAGCAATATTACTACTTCTTACATATATCCATATTACTAAAAACCACTAGTTACACATTCATACCTGCGTGTTGTCCTTCCCATCTACGACCTTGAGTTCACTCAGCAGCCACGTGACCTTCTTCTTGTATATCTCGGCCTTTTCAGCCTTGCGGATCTCATAGACGCGTGCCTGCACTGGTCGTTCCGTGGTCACTATTGAACACAATAAATTTGTTATTGAAATTTACTTAATAGCTTACCTGTCAAACACACAGCATAGCAATAAAAAACCCTGCCTATGTCCATCATGTAATCATTACTCTACTTAATGCTTAGTGCAACGAATAAAAACCTGCGGCACAGAGGTAACATATTTTCTTTTTCTTTCCAGATCTTGCATTAACATTGCAGAAGGTGATGAGTCGTTCCTCGCTGGGCAGAAAAACGTCTCGCTGCAAAGTATGGTGAATGGCAGTCATTGCGGCCACTGTCAATAAAAATATCCCGGCTTCGAATGGGCTATCGATCACGCATCAGCCCCAGAGTCACTTTGACTGCATCATGCATGTTCACGATGGAATCGCATCGTCGGCTGGGAGGCTACTTCCTACTTCGAAAAACCTGTCAATCACATTGTATTGTCGGCAGTCATATATGTTGTTCGGATTATATTATCGCTCAAAATTTCGAAATAACAGACGCAAAGTTATTTTTAGTTATTCGTTAAGATAAAAGGATTTCTATATATATAGCAAATAAATTCTTTGCAAAAACATACGTCATTATTTTTAAAATATATTAACAATGTAATCGGCGTTAATTTAATAATGCTGTAGTCAAGCAAATATTACTCGGGTCACGACGAACACACTTTGTTGGCGGTCAAGGTTGGAGTTGTCAAAACTTCAAGATGGTGTAAGGGGAGTGGAGCTTCTTCCTGTTCGCTTGTTTCGACAGAGCTACACTGAACCTCCATTCCAATCCCTCAAAATGCATTTTTCCATTCCTGATACCCAAGATTTGAAAGACGATAGCGGTTCTAATTATACTGTACGAATGTCATTCTATTAGTATACTAATACTAGTAATCGCAGATGTTGGTAATTAGTATGTTACTATTGTTAGTATTGACATGTTTTTGTATCCTTACTACTTTTCATGTTCTTAGCTCAAGGTAGATTAAAGATTACATATTGAGTTGACATGTAGTATATTTACAATGTTTTTACGAATATAAAGTGTATTGGGCAGATAGCCTTAGAGGTACACTTTATTAAAATATCATTTCTTCCCTAGATTTTTCATTGATCAAACCCCTAAAAACTTGCATCGATTAATGTGTTCATAGGGTTTTAATGTCTACGTGAATGGTGCCTTTCACTGTACACTGCGTTACAAGCAGCTACATCACTTCCATGATCAGGTATAACATTATTCTTACAGGTACCAATTTACGATAATTTGTAAAATTTTGTTCAATATTGTTGTCTGACATATGTAATCATGTCGTCTGTGTATAAGTGCAATCTATGTATTAGTCTGAACATGTATGGCTTGATTTTGTGTGTAAATGTGACTCATGTATAAGTCTAACCGATATATAAGTGACCCACGTATAAGTCTAACCCATATATAAGTGACCCATGTATAAGTCTAACCCATATATAAGTGACCCATGTATAAGTCTAACCCATATATAAGTGACCCATGATGTATAAGTCTAACCCATATATAAGTGACCCATGTATAAGTTTAACCCATATATAAGTTTAACCCATATATAAGAGACCCATGTATAAGTCTGATCCCTGTACGACTTCATTTTGTATATAAGTGTGAGAAGTTTTATTTTAAGTGCCATATCCCGTAGTCTTTCTGAAAAGATAATGCCTACATCACTTCATTTAGTGTATAAGTGTGACCTGTTTATAAATTTGACACCTATATAAGTTACTCATGTAAAAGACCCATGTCTGAATGTGACCCAGTGACCCATGCATAAATGTATTAAAGATGGCTATTAATTTCAGTACACAACGTCTGAATCAATCACTCTCCTGTGACTGATTCTGTTGTCTACCAACTCAGATATACAGTTCGATTTCCACACTGGGAATTCCAGAGCATTAATCGCGCTAGTGGATGCGGATTTTGCATCTGATTTCAGCTCAAGAAAGAGTTCGGTGCCAACAAGCTACCGCCATTCCCTCCGAAAAAGCTGCTCCAGCTAAACCAGAGTCAATTGGAGGAAAGAAGAGCGAGTATAGAGAAGTATATCCAGCTCGGTGGGTAATTGCTATGTTACCTGAGTTACCATCGTGCATTATGTCTGGGTAGCCTTTGTTACTCCGGTGTGTCAGTGTTATGGCTTGGTAACCTTAGTTACTATGGTGTGTTATTGTTATGGCTTGGTAACCTTAGTTACTCCGGTGTGTCAGTGTTATGGCTTGGTAACCTTAGTTACTCCGGTGTGTCAGTGTTATGGCTTGGTAACCTTAGTTACTCCGGTGTGTTATTGTTATGGCTTGGTAACCTTAGTTACTCTGGTGTGTCAGTGTTATGGCTTGGTCGCCTGGGCTACTGGCATGCAATACAGCTTTGTAACCCTAGCTACTATTGGGTGAGCTGGCTTGGTTACTATGGTTACAGAGGTTCGTTATGATTAGGTTACGAATATTCATTATGGTTTTATTACCATCGTCATGTCGCGTAATATGGCTTCCTTACTATGGTTTTAGAGTGGTATTACAGCTTTTATACTATGTTTTTGACTTTTTGAGTCTTTTTGAATTTTTATGTAGTGCTTTGATCATTTCTCTTAGTATTTTGATTGTCTTTACATAGTGTATTTATCTCACGTAGTGTATAGATCTTCACACATAGTGTATTTCCTCACCTAGTCCAACCCCTTCTTTGATTATTGTCTTATCTCTACAATTTTTCAATCTTCCACTACACTATATGCAATTTTTTTCTTGTGCAACTTTAATTCGGATTTCGAACTCTCCATAAGTTACTGGGTCTGCCGTAAATTCCTTTAATCATGTATTATTAAAATTTATTATCGGATTTTCTGGTCACAGTAATAAAGCTGTAATATTGTATCACCTTGTCATTTTCGACTCCTAGAAAATATTCCTCTGAAAAGAAAACTGAATATTGATATTGATATATTTTTTCCGCATTCACCTACAGTACTGCGCAAAAGTTTTGGGCCACCCACAAAATATGAAGATTTTGAATATTTTCTTTTTTTGGACAATTATTCAATACTATATTGCCTGTGATGTTAAAGGGGGCAGCCATTGTGGTTCTCTGAATAGGTGGAAAGAAATGCACAGAAAGAACCTATATCATGGGTTCACGATAGTCCCATCCCATCAGAGGTATAGGTTTTCTCTGTGCATTTCTTTCAACCTATATTGTCTGTATATATCGTGTAATGTCACTGCTGACTAAATAGATCTAACATTTCATGTCATTTCTTCTTTTTGCATCCAAATGTAAGTTATGACATACACAACTCAAATAGTCCAGTTAAGTCAACCATGTTAGTATCGATTTTGTGTAAATTGTATTTCAAAATCACTTGTTACTCTACTATTATAGACCCAACGCAGGTGCATTCTGTGGCTTGGGTTGTTGTTGCACCCAGCACTCTTAAATAACAGCCACAACACGTGTCTTTAAGTTCTCTCTATAGTAGTCACATTTTCACTGGCATTTTGTGTCTTTTTTGTAGAGTCAGTTCCTAATGGCCAAAATAAACCATTTTGACAGACATAAAATAGAGTTGCTCAATCAATAGGGACTATCAGAGAGAGAAACTGCTCTCCAAACTGGATGTTCGAGACATAGCTTTCAACATGTTATTAAGAAATATAACGAAACTGGAATGATTGGAGACAAGAAAAGGTGTGGTAGGCCAAGAACTGCCCAAAAAAGATGACCATTACCTTAAAGTGACATCATAGAGAAACAGATGAAAAACAAATACAAAACTTGAACTTTGACTATCTTGGTGAGTGAACTTGAGGCAACAACTGGCACGAAAGTTGACGCATCCACGGTCAGGCCATTAGCGTTCTCTAGTGGCGAGTTGCAGCTAAAAAACAATACCTACGCAAAACTAATGTTACAAGGAGACTCCAGTATGCTAGAAAACATAAGTCATGGACTGATAATCAGTGGCGGAAAGTGTTGTGGACCGATGAGTAAAAATTCGTAATCTTTGGTACAAACACAAGGCAGTATGTGAGACGTTGCCCAGGTGAAAGGTCCATTGATTCATGTCTGTAGCCTGCAGTTAAGCATGGTGGAGGTTCAGTTATGGTATGAGGCTGCATATTTGTAGATGGTGTAGGAGATATGGTGAAAATTGATGGAATACTGGATGCAGCCAAATATAAACAGATCCTCAACCACCATGCTATACCATCAGGGAAGCGGTATATTGGCGATAATTTTACATTCCAGCAAGACAATGACCCTAAGCATTCTGCAAACATAATAAAAACATACCTAGAATACAAAACTACTGATGGCTCACTCTCTGTTCTGTTCTTTCTGGTCTTTCTGTTCTTGAGGACTACATAGACAGGGAGAAAAACGAGGGACAACTGACCTCGGTGACAGCTTTGTGGGAAGTCCTACAGGACATTTGGAGGAACACGTTGCTCGACTTAAAAAACTACATGCCAGTGTTGCGAGTAGAATCAGCGCTGTTTTGAAGACTAAGGGTAGACATAAGAAATATTTCAAAATTTTGTACCGACTTCTTTTTTTAAATATTATGGTAGATGTATAATTGCAGATTTGTTTATTCCTACACAAAAATAAGGCAACAGAAACGTCATCTAGTGAATTTGAACAAAAAAGGCAGGTGGCCGAAGACTTTTGCGCAGTACTGGATTGGTGTTGTTTTTCAAGTAGAAAATTATAGTAATAATAATAAATATAATACATTTGTTTTGGAGGCGCCCTAATAACTAGTATGTCTCTAAGGCACCTATATACATTTCGTGTGATAGCTAATTATATTGTATAACACAATAGTAATTACATATAGGTAAATCATCACCTAATCCGATGTTTTCATTTGTAGTAAGTCAGGAACAAGCTATAGCAAGGAGTGGAATTTTCAATGGATTCTTGCTTCATGGGCAGCAGGTATGTTCACTTATTATTGCGTTTGTTTCTCGTCTGTGATAATAACGACCTCCAGTGCTATACACTTATTTTCTGGTTTTTACTTCATTTATATTTGTTTACTGCCACACTCCCTACACATGGCGGAATAGATTCCTTTCTTTTATTTTATATATTTAAAGTTTTATTTATTACTTGTTAAAATTCCATTTATGACTTTTCCTTGTCATCTTCTCTAAAATCTGCACATTTTTGCATCATTCAACCTGCGTTATCTCAATTATTTTGTATGTACATTATCCACATTATTTATCCCTGTACATTATCCACATTATTTACATTATCCACATTATTTATCCCTTTACATTATCCACATTATTTATCCCTTTACATTATCCACATTATTTTACCCGTACATTATCCACATTATTTATCCCTGTACATTATCCACATTATTTACATTATCCACATTATTTACATTATCCACATTATTTACATTATCCACATTATTTATCCCTGTACATTATCCACATTATTTATCCCTGTACATTATCCACATTATTTACATTATCCACATCATTCACATTATCCACATTATTTACATTATCCACATTATTTACATTATCCACATTATTTATCCTTGTACATCATCCACATTATTTATCCCTGTACATTATCCACATTATTTATCCCTGTAAATTATCCACATTATTTACATCATCCACATTATTTACATTATCCACATCATTTACATTATCCACATTATTTATGCCTGTACATTATCCACATTATTTATCCCTGTACATTATCCACATTATTTACATTATCCACATTATTTATCCCTGTACATTATCCACATTATTTACATTATCCACATCATTTACATTATCCACATTATTTATCCCTGTGCATTATCCACATCATTTACATTATCCACATTATTTACATCATCCACATTATTTATCCCTGTACATTATCCTCATTATTTTTCACCTGTACATATATGGGTTATTTTCTCAGCACGTCATGATCTAAATTATTTAAAAAGTACGCGATACTCGTGATTTAACTCGTAGGAGACGGCGCAAGAAACGCGCGATCAGGTGACACTGGACGTGTACTTAATGAACGGCCACCACGTCACGGTAGACGTTCTCACATCAGATCAAACCGAGGATGTACAAGAGGTCAGCAACTCGACCTTTATCGACCTTCACTGAATAAGTAGTACTCGTAATACATACATACTGTAGTTCCACCAGCACCACAGAGTCTCACCCTTCTGTCTGTTTTCCCATGTCTCTATGTATTCTTCACGGTTATAACTATTTTCTACTTCCCTATTAACCATTTTCCCTGTCGATTCTTCATATCTTTATTCTTTGTCTCTATTCTTTATGTCTCTATTTTTGTGTCTCTATTCTTTTTGTCCATATTCCTTATGTCTCTATTCTTTATGTCTCTATTCTTTATGTCTCTATTCTTGGTCTCTATTCTTTATATCTCTATTCTTTACCTCTCTATTCTTGGTCTCTATTCTTGGTCTCTATTTTTTTATGTCTCTATTCTTTCTGTCTATCTCTATCCATTAACATAATCCTATAACATTTCTATCTATCCGCTACAACTATTTTTTTCCTTGACATCTACATCTACTTTCCATGTTACTGTCTTTTTTACATCTCTATCTCCCCTTTACATCTCTGCCTATTTTTTGCATCTCGATTTTTTCCTCAGAACACTATCTATTGTTTACATATCTATCTATTCATTAGGTGTCTATCTATTTTTTACATCGCCATTTATTCTCTATATCTCTATTTATTTGTGTTTACCTCTCTATACTCCACACCACTCTTTACTCTCGGTGTGCCTATTACAATGAACTGGACATCGCATAGCATTGGGTTTGTGAGAGATCAACAGAAACATGGTGCCACCTGCCAGAGAAGGGGCGGAAAAGCATACGGCTGGACATCATTTAAACAGACACGAGTGGCAACTGAGCCAGTTGAGGGAAAGTCGGTGGATATCCACAGCGACCCGTTGCCACCAGTGGCGTCATTTTAACAGACATAATTGGCAACTGACAGAAAGTTGCGGGGGAGTTAGTGGATATCCACAGCGACCCGTTGCCACCAGTGGCCTCTATAGGCAACTTGCTGTTACAATCCCTCATCTTCGTCGCATCCAATACTTTGACCTTTAACCTTACAGGCCGTTGCGTCGCAAATCCAAATCCCTGATGAGTTCGTCTATTATTTTGGGCTTTTTCTTGTGATGAAAGAAGATGGGGGTGAAAGTTCAAGTAAGTGATTAGTTAGATCTAATTAATCACTGAATATATATAAATATTCATATATATATATACTTATTTATTTATATATATGGCCGTCTTTTACATATAGATCTGGTGTTTCACACATTCCTTATTTCTAAAGTTTTCTCATGTTTCATATCTAATCTCATATGCATGGCTATTTTCGCAATTTGGTAGTTAGATTTATGGCTCTATGGCTCTATATATGTGATCTTTTAGATTTCAGACCCTTTTATATAACTGGCCCCGTAGATACAGCGTTTGATGGTATTTGGTATAATAAAAGTCATACCTTATTTCTTCTGGCACTTGATTGGTCAAACTGCCGTCAGTCTGAGGTAGGGATTCTGCTCTCTATCTCGCAGTTTAAGTGAGTTTCTTTTTCCTAGTTGTGATTTCTTAATCCAGTTGTCCTCCATATATCGCAATCTCCCGTCTACTATCATGATGGGCACGACAGGTTGATAATTTTAATGCGTACAGTTCGTGTATTCTTTCTATCATTTTCGAATCTATTAAATGCGCCAGAATTTCAGGCTTGAAATTGAGGAAAATTAGTATCGGAGGTGGTTGTGAAATTTTACATAGGTATAATTAGTTCGTTAAGAATAGGCCGATTACTAAGGTAATCATTGTCTATGCCATTCTTGGTTCTTTACAAGGCTAGCCTATAAATTTGGTAACAACAAATTTGCCTGACTCATAAGCGGTAGAGGAAAACAGTGACTGTGAAAAGTTCTGGGCAGACAATCAACTTTCGTTCATTCGTACAACCAGTTCCAAACATCTACATTGGTCAGCATTGGTCGCACACTCCGCTAAGTCCACGATAGTCAATGGTTATTTATAATGGCATGACAACATAGCGGAGAGGTTAGCGGCAGAGGTAAGAGACCATCTATAAATCATCTGTAGCACAGTCACATCAAAGGGAAGGAGCCCTAACAGAACCACACTGCAAGGGCTACCAGGCTAAAAACATTACGCGTTGTAGCTTGGCTAGAATAGGAATTGAACGAGGGTCCTCTGACTTCAAAGTCAAACACTCTAACCACTACCCTAACTGCCTCCTTATGGGTATAATGAATAAATATCGTAAGCTTAAATTACAATCTATCTCCGTCCAAAGAAAGCCAATATCTCACCATTTCCGTTTCATCCCCGACTTTCCCCATTCTCCTCCCAAATGGTGGTCCGTCTTTCCACTACCTCCCCATACTTACGCTAATCCCTCGCGTTAACCATTTTCTGTGTCATGTGACCAGTCGTACGCAGGCTACAAGACTTCGAGTCGCCGTTTATATCGTTGGAATCTGCCAACAAAAACAGCGTGCATCGAATCGTCATTCGCAAATGGTAATCATTTCCTAAAACTACTCGATAAAATTTCACGCCAATGTGCTCACAATCTTGGGTGCATGTTTATGCCAGTAAAATGTAAAAATGTGTCACTTATACTCTATTGTTCAACGAAGTTTGTCTAATAATGTATGTACGTAGAAATAAGCCGAATAAACCTTCTGTATCGGCCGTTCATGGCCCTTTACAAACCTAACCCATGTGGTTGACATATTTCATGATTTTTTCAATGAGATGATGAAATAGTTGTGAGGTAAGCGCCGAGTCCCTCCAGAGAGCATCGGAAACACCGCCTCATCAGAGAGGAGAATCTCTTATATAACCATACGACAAGGGTTACCCAGACCCCCTCGGGGCAGACCTGATTTAAGGCGTTTTTCTGCCTGCACAATGCCACGTGGAACTACTGGCTAGAGTGAGAATCGATCCAAGGTCTTCCGGATTCACGTCTGATATTCTAACCACGACTGTAACTCCCCATGATGTGATACCCAACTGTCTACGCTTGTTCACTGTGTTTGCAGCTACTGGGATGCGACTCTTGATGAGTCATTGATCGACCATCGAATCACAATGAATCTTCTCTATGTACAGGTATGGCATTGCACGTACTGCGTCGCTAACCTCGATGTAACAACCATGACATATACAACCACTCGTTTGTCCTGTCAACCATACACCTTTGTAAAGGGCCGAGTAGGTCCTGCACAAAGATTACCCCGTAATCGCGGCACCACTTACTACCTATGATTGACCTTATCTATGATTGAACTTATGTAAAATTGACCTTATCAAAGATTGACTTTATTAATGATTGATCTTATTGACAATTGACCTTATCAACTATTGAAGTTATTGACCATTGACTTTATCTATGATTGACCTTATTGATGATTGACACCAACAATTGACCATATCAATGATTGACCTTACTGACAATTGACTTAATCGACAATCAACTTTTTGACAATCTACCCTATCGATGATTGACCTTATCAAATATTGATTTTATTGATGATTGACCTTATCCATGATTGATCTTATCGACAATTGACCTTATCAACGATTGTCCTTATCAACAATTTACATTATCAAGAATTAACCTTATCAACAATTGACCTCATCAACCATTGACCTTATCAACAATTGACCTTATCAATGATTGACCTAATCAATGACTGACCTTATCGATGATTGCCTTTATCAATGATTGACCTTATGAATGATTGACCTTATCGATGATTGACCTGATCGATGAGTGACCTTATTGATAATTGACCTTATCAATTATTGACCTTATAACTGATTGACCTTATCGATGATCGACCTCATCGATGATTGCTTATATACATTTGACTTTAATGATTATTTTGACCTTCTTGATGATTGACCTTATTGACGATTGACCTTATCGAACTCCCACAGGCTGCCAGTGATGTCGAGCGACAGTGGACAGAGGGCTCTAAGGATCAAATTCGACAACTTGATAGCCTACGTGACCGCGGCTCGAAGAAAGAGGTCGGTACCTATGTACCCATAGTCTGTCTGGATCGGTACCTATGTACCCAGAGTCTGTCTGGATCAGTACCTATGTACCCAGAGTCTGTCTGGATCGGTACCTATGTACCCAGAGTCTGTCTGGATCAGTACCTATGTACCCAGAGTCTGTCTGGATCAGTACCTATGTACCCAGAGTCTGTCTGGATTGGTACCTATGTACCCAGAGTCTGTTTGGATCAGTACCTATGTACCCGGAGTCTGTCTGGTTCGGTGCCTATGTACTCAGAATCTGTCTGGATCGGTACCTACGCACCCAGAGTCTTTCTGGATCGGTACCTATGTACCCAGAGTATGTCTATCACTAATTTGGACCGTTCGCCAGGAGTTTGCACTGGAAATGAGTGGCATGAGAGGATGAAGGCCATCTGTCTGCCCAGAGTCGGTGGCCGGCTACGCTGATTTTACCACCATTACCCATTAGGTTAACTGTATTTGGTGAAACTGTGTCCACCACAGTTAAGGGGGGGGGGGGGTCAGTTACCGTAGTGGGTACATCGTTTGACTTTGAATCCAGAGGACCCTGATTAAATTCCCGCTGTAACCAGTATATTACCTATGGCGTTTTTCTGATAATCCTCAGCAAGTCCTTTACCCCTGATCGCTGTAATAAACCTGTCTCCAAGATGGGTAGGTGCTTGGTATCATCTTGGATGCGTGGTATGCGAGTGTCGAAGGTATCGTATCTGCGATGAATATAGCTGCCATAAAACATTTAATATAAACCACATCTGAGAGCCCTGGCTTATACTTGCTCTCTATAAATGTTCTACTATACCTTTTTCCTTTTACCAATGTTTTGTACTGAAGTATATTCCTATTTAACTATATATGATTGTAGATACTATAGGTCTATATGTAGATCATTACCGATCGCATAGGTCATTTACAGGGTTGATTTACGTTAAGTGTGCATGACAGCTAAGCTAATTAGTATAATTGAATCAGATTTTCATTTCAGGATGCCCCCATCGAATCGATGACTTCCCATTTATGTGTAAATAAATAGATCTACTATGATAAATGCGTGCATCTTGTTTCAGTATTTGAGACTCGCCAGAACTTTGAAGTATTACGGATACCTCCAGTTTAATGGGTGAATCTTGTTTCAGTATTTGAGACTCTCCAGGACTTTAAAGTATTACGGATACCTCCAGATTAATGGGTGAATCTTGTTTCAGTATTTGAGACTCGCCAGAACTTTGAAGTATTACGCATACCTCCAGTTTAATGTGTGAATCTTGTTTCAGTATTTGAGACTCGCCAGAACTTTGAAGTATTACGGATACCTCCAGTTTAATGTGTGAATCTTGTTTCAGTATTTGAGACTCGCCAGAACTTTGAAGTATTACGGATACCTCCAGTTTAATGTGTGAATCTTGTTTCAGTATTTGAGACTCGCCAGAACTTTGAAGTATTACGGATACCTCC
>WURV02172103.1:0-14189 GCA_011762755.2 Epimenia babai | reverse complement strand
TATATTCATTTATTGTTGACGTGATAAGGTTGTACACAAGAATCTCCGAGTCTCAGATACAACCCTTAGATATATATATTTTTATATAAATTGTTATATTGTAATATTTCCCCAGTTTTTTTTATAAAATTTTACTGTATGAAGTTTTCTTTGCTATACTAGATCTACTATATTTTAAGGATATAATTGTTCTTATGGATTCCCATAGTTTTAGAGCTGAAAAGCGCTGTAGAGAGAACTTGACCGATCTGATCATGGCGCCATATAAATTTTATTTTTACAATACATGACATTCAAGACACACAGACACACACAACACACAGACACACACACACACACACGGACACACACAACACACAGACACACACACACACGGACACACAACTGGCACAAACGTTTATATTTCTCATACACTAGATGAAGTTTACATTCATACGATAACTTATTCCGTATTTTACAACATGACTAACACAGCAACCCAGATCCCTCTGTAGACATATACCATGTGCATTATGTTCATACATGAGACTTGTCAATTGATTTTAAAAGTTAGCCCTATTATTAATGTTATATTGTGATTCTATATTTTGTAGCAAAGGTATTCTTCTACCGTTGCATATTTTTTTAAATCCTCATATCGTGATGTTTGATTACGTTAGAATTTTATGAGCGGGGTAGGACATTAAGCGGAGTATTTACATTGCTGATAGCTGTTCCAGTATGTATAGAATCGCTGATTATGAATACTGGAGTGGTGGTTGTTAATTACTGCGAGCGACGTGTATACAAATATCGACACTAAAAATATATGCCCCTTACGGCGCGCGTGTCTGCATCGCGAGGCGATCGGGTTTTCTGACGGAAGCGTAAATGTTTGCACTTGACTGATCACATGCGCGTTTGAAGTCGAAACGGTATGCTGGATTAGTGAAATCTGTCAGGCATGATGGGGGAAGGATCTAGGAGAAAGCGTATGATGTTTCGCCCCTCCTAGAAAGCAGTTCGATACGCTGTAGTATATTGCGGCTTTATTGCTCCACGCGCAGACGATATATTAGACGCCCAAAGGTATTATGAAATACAAGCACAGAACATAATAAAATGGTGTTAATAAAAATATCTGTACATAGCAATGATTCCTGTATATGATTTCACGAAATTATATATTTTTCGATGATTGCAATTCATTTTTAACGATGATGTGTTTGTTTATTATTTTTACTCTAAGTATTATGAAAGTAAAGTACAACAGCCAATATAATAATATCAGCCAATAAAGGCTCTTAGATGCGATTTACAATGACTATTTTAATTCAGCTATTTAGCGCGGATGCAATACCTCCGATACTCGTATCACCCGTCAAAAATATCAAGCGTCGACCAACGTTAGAAACTGGTTCACTCCAGCAATTGGGAATAAACGACTTGCTGAGAACCATTACAGAAATGTCGATCGTATGGCGGTTTTCGAACCCGCGAAATTTCAGTTACGACCCAACGGTCCCACCGCTCGACTCTCTGTTTCCCCAGATTATGTATATGCATGTTCCACTCCCCCAGCCGAAGTATTCTTGCATCCTACATGGTCTTTCAACGAACAAGTTTTCCAGCGACTTTCATGCCACATCGATGTTCAGTGTTCCATTCTTCAACCAACCCCTCTGGTGAAAGAAGTCTGTTGGTGAATTGAAAGAGTTGTTCTCTAATACAAGCGAGTCAAGAGTTCCTAGCGCGAAATGTTCAGAAGTTAGGTTAGCCCCGGGAAGACGGCCATATTATTAGCTGATTAAATTGTAAACAACGTGGAAAACTTGTGCCGAGTCAGTATGAACGTGTGCGATCCGGTTGGAAGATGAAGACGTCCTGGTCACCACGTGAGCTTAGATGTTCTTCACATATCACCGCACCATCAGATATATGCGTTTATGGCCCACCGTACTTATGCCCGCTAAGGGCCCACCAGCACGCCATAGTTAGTTATAAAATAGACAGATTACCGAGGTAATCGTTGTGTAGGGTCTTTCTGGCCGTTCACAATGCTAGCCTATTTAGTTCACACGACAACTGAATTGGCCTCAGTTAAATGGGGGTGGGGGCAACACCGTAGTGAAAAACCACCGAGTCTGATCAAACAAATGACACTTCGCTAAGTCTGTTATAGTGTGATAGTCGATGGTAAATCACAATGAGAAGACCAGACGGCGAGAAGGTAATAGTCATAGAGGCCATCTAGAGAGCATTTGAAACACCGCCACGTCAAAGGGAAGGGGGACGCACTTATATAACCACACTGCAGGGGATGCGCCCCACCCACCCGCATGCACACAATAATATGGAAGGATTAGTATTACATACGCACACGACAATATGGTTGTGGTACAGACACCATAATGCAATAGTGGTACCCGTACGCACTATAATGTAACTAATGGTGTACGCGCACGCCATAATTATAGGAATGGTACACACGAACCAAATAATATAGCTATTGATACTCACCCACACAATAATATGGTTAATCGTCCTTATACACACCATTATATTTCTTATGGTAAGCAACAACTTAACGGGTACGCTCAACGATGAAACCGTTCTGATGTTTGTCGTAACGCTGTTACCCCTTGATAGTCGAGACAGCATCGGGATTCGTTCGAGAACCTCTTTTAGCGGTAAATCCAACGAACATGTTTACAGCTTCATTCATGCTCGCTCAGATGTGAGTTTGATGAGTTGGAATAACGCTAAAGTTACGCAGCTCCACACATCCTACATAGACAGGCTAGATTGCACGCCGGATACGTTCTGCCACTCTGAACGCTCATCATGACCAGCCACAATGCGATTGTCACGTCCCATCAAGAAGAGATGCCGATTATCCCTTGGGGGTAACCGCCGTGGTCTGACCGGACCGTGTTTTTGCTGACTGTCTTCCTGGTATCGTTTTCACAATAACGTGATTACCAGAGTCTATCGAAACATTACGCTCTTTGAGAGACGTGCTGACTAATGCGCATTCTAATTACAGGAATTAATTTTACTATCGATAGTGAATGGCGACTGGAGAGATAGACACGCAAAAGCATTCGGTACGTGCAGACAGAGGAACGACACTGCTAGTCAACATTTTTTTCGATCACGCGCACAAAGTTGTAAAACACAGAGAGACAACACACGCGAGCGCGCGCGCACATACACACACCAGAATCAAAATTAACACAGAGAAACAAACATTATGCCTTCATGCGCTCACTCTAGTAACTTTGGGATGACTCAGAAATA
This sequence comes from Epimenia babai, assembly GCA_011762755.2. Taxonomy (NCBI): domain Eukaryota; kingdom Metazoa; phylum Mollusca; class Solenogastres; order Cavibelonia; family Epimeniidae; genus Epimenia; species Epimenia babai. The sequence continues at coordinate 10,910 of WURV02172103.1, read as the reverse complement.
AAGTGATGGTAATTAGGATAGCCAATGTGGTTCTATAAATAGTTGGAGGGAAATGCAGAGGAAAAAACCTATACCCCTGATGGGACTCGAACCCAGGACCCCCAGATAACCGATCTGGTGCTCTACCAACTGAGCTACAGGGACCCTGTAACTCAGTTGGTAGAGCACCAGACCGGTTATCTGGGGGTAGTGGGTTTGATTCCCATCAGGGGTATCGGTTTTTTCCTGTGCATCTCGCTTCAGAAACAAAGGCAAGCATTGGTCAAGCAACTGAAACCACATTAATGAGGCCATTCAGACTTTTCCGAGCACACTGCGATGCTGTCCTGAAAACGCCGGAACCCTGTTAATATTAACAACGTAAGACAGCATCGTCATAATTTGAGTATCGATACATTATTACGGTAAATTATTCGCTATCACATTACAACCTTGTCTCTTCGCCAACTACGTACACTAATTACCCAAGGAAATCGGATTCATAAACAAGTTCCTGCATGATTAAAGAAACCTGCCGCATTCTGCGGTTACGCCGTGTAAATTAGAAATACACGCGCTTTGATATAATGCACCGATTGGCCGTTATCCAAAACCAACTAGCTCGCGTAAATATATGAATGTATCTCCAACATGAAGCAGACAGACGCCAATTTTGTGTAGATGGGTAATTAATCACGACCCAAACAACATTTTGACAGCTTCCACTATACATAGTGTACACGGTTCATAAACAAATCTTTTTGGTTGCAGGCGTCCTACGCAGGTGGAACCTGCATGCGGCGTTCTTCAATATTGAGTTGCCAAGATTATCAATATTCTTCTAAATTATCGCATTAACCCTTTGGACACTGATGGCTGTGTTTTACATCATTATATAAATAACATTCTTTGACACAGCGTGGAGAGGGTTAAGGGTCGACAACTCAACAACTGATTTGAATTTTATACCTTATTTTAAATTTGAAATATAATAATAAAATTATCGTTAGTATGATTATGTCATTATTATATGAGGGTAGGCTGAGGAGTTCAGAGGCTCACCAAGAACGACCCGAGTTAGACAGATGTAACTTTTCATATACCAAAGCGAGTCATTGTAGTGACTAAATGCACAGTTGTTTCCAGTGAACTCGCATTTATTTATCATTTGTGCAGTCATACCTGGTACGTGCTGCACCTTCAGACCAAAATGGACAAGACTGGCACCGCGGTGTTATCAAGTATCTGGCTATGAAAAGCTTAGCCCAAAAGTACACCTATGCCGATATGGTGGATACATTAGGGGATAACCTCCCAATGATGGCGTTATAAGTGCCATCGAGCAGATTTTCAGTGGTCCTATATATTACGTTTTATGTCTTTTACGATTAAAGCTGCATCTCATATGGACTGAGATGTGGAGGGTGAAGGTTAAGTACAACATTTATAGACCGCAAGTAGAAGCCAATGCTCTAAGATGCTGTGCACAATGAGTGTTTTATGACTGCTATATTCAGCGAAAATACAATAACTTTGACATTCGTATATCACCGTTACTGGTGATATCAACCGTCTACCAGTTTGACGGTGGGCTTGCTCCAGCAATCGGGGAGAATATTGCGGCTTCTTGCTAAAAATCGTCTCAGAAAAGTAAACCGGCGGACGGTTTCGAACCCGCGACCTTTCGATTACGAGCTCTTACCAGTCCACGAACTGCTTCCTAACAACTGCTTGCACTACACATATGTAAATAGTGAGAATGTCTGATAGGAAAAGCATGAATGAACCACCAATCCATTTGGCATACTAAAAAAAATAACTACTTCGAAGTCTTCTGTGCGTCTGAATATGCGAAAAAAGACTACCCTCTTGGTCTGTGTGTCCATGGGGGAATTTTCAATGAAGAGCTTAACTGAAAGTTAAGGTGCCTGCACACTATCAAATTATTGCGTGCAGCCACATTTAAATACGCCGTGCAATATTGCAGACAATATTTTGGCGCAAAACACGATGAGTGCAAGGTTGACGCGTGTTCTATCCTTCAAATTTCTGTGACGGCGCATTAGAACCGTTGACCAATGAAAGACGAAATACTCGTCGTCTGCGGTTAATGAATCTGTTTCGTTTTACGATTCACAAGTAAAGCTGATTTCTTTGTTTCAGAATTATTTTTATGGGATAAGGATGAAAGTTCAATCGTGGCCAAATGAAAACTGCGCTTCTCTAAACTGATTTGACTATCTCTAACCTACTTTTTTAAGTACTACATTATCTTCAGAGTTAAATGTTAGTTTGTAGTCATGAAACCATCTTCAAGTTTCTTCGTATTGATTCATTCACATCCAGATATGAGTTTAGATAAATGAGCGAAAATTCTTTTGGCCTATCCTAATCTGTCACGTGACTGCACGAATGCGTACAATGCTACCAATGTTGATTGCACAGTGTGGACATGATGTGGAATATTTTGTAAGCAGATTTGACACATGGCTTACAATGCAACGTTTAAATAATGCCACAGCTTCAAAAACAATTCCAGAGTTGACATCTAAGTGCCTTCGCCAGGCTGGCCCAGCTCTCCATACCAGCATCCGAGAGGATGACCCTTACCCTTCTCAAATTCGAAATATTCCTACAGGTGTATTTGGGGGTAGGTTCTTAGTAACACCCCCTGGTAACGTGTCCGACCCGCTAAACCAGGTGAAAGCAGCGATAGGTAACAACTGGACTAATCAGGGAACATGCAATGCTGAAAAGGGAGGAGAGAACAAATACTGGTGCCACTTTTTTATTTATTTATTTATAGGCTGACTACTGAAGTAATAGTTGTGTATGCCGATTTCATTTATGACCCTTTACAAAGCTAGCCTATGTGGTTAACACGACAATTTGATTAGCCTCACTTAGAAGGGGTGGGGGAAAACACCTAGTGTGAAAAACCCACCGAGTCTGGGCAGACGATTGAACTTTTTTCCATTCACGCAACTGGTTCCAGATGTCTACATAGAGCTACATATGTCGCACACTGCGCTACGTCTATGGAAGGTCAATGGTTATTTACAATGAGATGATGACATAGCGGATAAGTAAGCAACATAGAGATCATATATAGAGCATCTGAAGCAACGTCCGATGGAAAAAGCCCGAACAGAACCACACTGCAAGGGCTATCCAGACCCCATCGGCAATGGGGTTTAAGGCGCTTTCAGCCCGAAAAACGCCACAGTTAGTATACTGGTTAAAGCGGGATTTGAACCAGGGAGCCCTGATTCAAAGTCAATCGCTCTAACCACTACGCCAGCTGCCCCCATGGTGCCGCTTTAGTTGAGATTGTGAATAACGGTAATATTGACGACAAGCGACCCTAGCATGATTGACGAGATAAACATACAATCGTTTCGATTACATACACGTCAAGATGTCACTGCCAAGTTGGCGTAATGCATTGAAGATACAGTCTCTCCCCGATAATCCCCGATAACGTAAGCCTTGTCCCGTGTGTTAGTGTATAAGACCTAAAGGAATCCATTCTATTAATAATCCTTGCCACAACGCGATAGCAACCCGTAGAGTTGGGTGGCTATAAAGGAATCATAGTGGTGTAATATTACGTTGTTATTTGGATATCGAGCCCCACGCCTCACCATCGACGACTGTGGAAACATCAGCGTCAGTGGTTGATTACATGATTATTAGAGCTAATATAATAACCAGACGCGCTTGGGGGTCTTCGAATGTTTAGCTGGATAACGGAGAGGTTTTTTGTATTTGTACTTTTACTATTAGCAATTTGACAAACCTGATAATCATTTAGTCGAAAAAATAAAACCCCACGTACAACCTTACATACGCGGACTATATAGCGCTTTACTGTGAAAAATACGTTCTATGAATCCGAAGCCTTCACACGTTTTATTGCTCTTGTACCATCGATGTTTACCGAATGGATACGTCAAAATGTCTTGCAAGTGTTTACATTCCCAATAATTTATTATAGCAAGAGGATGTCAATGTTTATATATTTTCTTTCTGTTGTGCATTTTTTTTTGTTATAAAAGAAGACGGGAATGATGACCCCCATAGAACACAATAAAACAGATGCGATTAATGTAGAATTTATCTAGTGCTTATCAGCTTATAAATGCATTCTGAACTATTCACCTACGAGCGCGCTTATTGGTAGCTGCCGGCGCCGTTATGTAACGGTAGAACAGAGAAAAAAATTTATGCTCGCGTCGAGATGTTTCAGCGATAAGGAAACGGGATCGACTTTCAGGACAGAACGCTGAGAGATTTTGGCGGAATTATAGCCCAAGTCAGGGTGGGGTTTATCTAATGACTAGGTATTCACTGAAGCGATCGCTTCTCAAACTTATCTGCCGTTATGGATCAACAGAATAACATACATACGGTTTCAAGTGATGTAGGCGGTGGGAATTCTACGTGTATAATATAAAATACTATATGTAACTTATTTCCACAATAGGAATGCATGACACAGACCTCGACGTTTACTGCCGATAAGAAGCACAGATTATTTTTGCAAGGACTTAGTTTGATTTATTGTTGGCTAGGGACCGCATGGTATATTATAGGGATGTATTCATGCGCATACATGAGGTACATCACCCAATGATCTTCTGTGAGTGTTTATCAGGATGTGCTTGTTACGTTCGTATCTCTTGCGAACATGTTTGTAGATCTAAGTACGTACGTTGTACGTGGCCCCAAATGTTTATAAAACAAGTTAGAATTCGCACGCCACACGCACATTCAGCATGTCGGCTGAGGACGATATGTCCAAGTTTATATACAAACAATCTACCGTTTATCATCATATTCCATCAGAATGGAATCAACATAAATCAGTATGATTCATGCGTTTCCCATTCATACGTGATACCAATACATTCACCACTTGCCAATAGACATATTTTTTATTTCATAAGCAAGCTATAGTAACTAGTAGCTCGATAACCTCATAATATACCGGGCAAAGCGATAAGTCAGTTAAATAGTCATGGACCATCCTGTATGAATACAAAGCTAATCAAAATACTCGTGACTCGTCTTAACCTCTGACAAACTTTACCATCTCAGATGACATTTGTATGAACTTTCATGGACAATGCGAATACTAAATTTCCTCACAGTGTCGTGATACGGAAAGTATCTCTCTATTGGTTTAACAAACACAGTGTACAGACGGTGATGACGATACAAGCATGTCGTCTGTGCAGAGTCGCCCACCAGGTTCATTTTCCCACGGCGCTTTCCCGCATAGAATAAAGCTCGAGCTCTTTTGCGGACATAGCGTCCTATATTTTAATCAGAAACCAGGAGTCGGTGCAGGGAATAAAAGTGGAATAGCAATAATTATCGTTTAGCTGAAAATAATAATATGTTAGGTCAGACGTAAAAAGGGGAATATCCGGCGAAATATAATGGGCGAAAGATAAACGACCCCTGGTGTTGTTGAGTCCAGAGTCAAAACTCAGTCGCGTTTTCTAGGTGGTGCATTCGATGTCTTAGATAGAAATTTTTTCTATCTTATAAAATCACCTTGTGAAACATTGGATAAACGGAAGACAAAACCGATTTGAAATTTTATTAGTCATTTGACGTGGTTGATGCTGAGTGTTTTTTCTTTATTTCGTGCAAGATGGAAGAAAAGATCGACTCTCATTCGCAGCAGCTTTAAGTTTCTTGAGTCCAGAGAGAGATCTTCATCGCGCCTGCGTAATTGACAATAATGGAATAGAGTCGTTGGTATAACCATGGTAATACATATAATCTAACGATTGGCAGATTCAAGTAAAACTAGGGAGGCTTCAATATAAGATAACGCCATCTACAGGAAACTTGCTTTCCAATCAATCTGTTATGAATGAAAGTTTTGCCAATTAATCATTTTCAATCGCGTTGATCAAATTGGTAGCCTTAATGATAGGTCAGGTGTAGAGATGTCGGTTGCCCCGTTAGTCATATCGTATAATACGAAAAGTGATGGTAACACCTTATTAACTACTAAGGTTATGATTAATAACGCAAGCTTTCGTGTACAGGTATATTTCATTACGTGCAATGGGGAGGGGGTGACACACGCGTAATATATACTGGGACAAGAAAATGGCGGCGAAAAGAAAGATTCGCAGTGAAGACAGTAGAAAACTTCAGCAAAGCCAAGAAATCACCAATACAGCAAATGGCTGGCTGATAAAAAGAGGTCATGACAACAATGCAGGAGAAATAAGGTCGGGTGTGACAATTAGTTGTGGTATCTGTATATAAATAGCCTATAAATTATATGAATGTAACTTCAAGTTTTTGAATATCATTAAGGACTAATGGGGGTGGAAGTTTGGTATACGTAACTCGGACAGTCGTTAAAGCCTTACTCCAAACTCCAATCCTGATGACGCCAGTGAGGTTTTGTACAACATTGTTATGACAGCAGAGTAGGTTGGATAAGGCGCGCTATCCTTTAAAATAACGAGACGAACATTGCTGGTATAGCTGGAGAGAAATGCACAGGAAAAAAACCTATACCCTCGATGGGGGTACCCCCATTGTTGGTATAATAGCAGTAAGTCGTACTGCTGGTTGTTAAACGAACACCACCTGTCGGCACGGCCTGTCTATTGTGCTGTCTGTACCTGTCGTCGATTACTACGAGTGTAGTGCTGTGATTAATTGCTCGATGGTTATAAGCGTACGCTGAGTACCCGTTCACGTACGCCTCGTCTGCTACCACTCGATGTACTAGTACTGGCGGTAGTTGTTACCTCGGCGCCGCGCTACTGTAGGTCAACCGTTATCATTCGCTGTAAATGTGCCCCGGACGTTAACTGGCTAACATTAAGATAACATATCCCTCGCTAAATCTACGATTCCTGGCATCGATAATAAATAGAAAATAGTTTTGTGTTTCGCAATGGCGTCAAAATCTAAACACAGAGACACGAAGATGTTCCGAAACGCCATAACTGCGATACAACGTTGTGTAAATAAATTATGGTGTATGCGGACCAACAATAAAAGTATCTTATGTATGATAAATACCGTGAAGTTGTTTTAACAGCAACAGCAATAGCGACAACCCAACAACAATAACAACCCACCGCCACTACCAACACCGACTACTACTGCTACAGCAGCAGCGACAAAGAAAAATAGTAATTTATATGCCTCGCTTTAAAGCCGCTTGCGCATCTTAGCAAATGAGCGTTCGCGAGAACTCACAGGGGGTCGGCAGCTCTACAACGGGCGCAATAAGAACCACAACAATAACACTCCAACACCGCCAACAACTACTACAACAAGAAAAACAACGATAATGAAAACACAAGATAAACGACAACTACCACTACAGCGGCAGCAACAATGACGACGACAACGGCAAAAACAATGACGGCGACGACGACGACAACACTGACGGTGACAGCAGCAACAGCTAGTGCTCAATCAAAACCCAACACAAACGACAACAACCACTACTACTAGGGCAGGAGCAGCAACAACGACAACGATGACGACGATGACAACAACAATGACGGCGACAGCAGCAACCGCTAGTGCTCAACAATAACGATGACGACGGCGGCGACCGCAAGGGCAGCGGCAACAGCTGCAACAACAATAACAACAACAACAACAACAACTATACTGCGACTACTAATTCCATTAAGCTAAGTACCTGGTTTATGTGCCTTTCGATTTACAATATTTCGTTATTCTAATTGTTCTGGCTAATGCATTCACAGCGTTGGTATCAATAACTAATTCTAAATGTTTCATTCTTCTTTTCATTGCTATCGTCATCGTACTCATCGTCATCGTCTTCGACCACCATCATCGTCATCGTTATCCTTAGTTTTCACATTATTCAATGTATTGAATACGTATGTGTCTCTTAACGAAAGAAACACAAATTGACTAATCTGTCGTACTCTGCACTGACCTACACCGTTGTAAATTGTGTCCTATTGCGTAGCATTATTTAATAATACTAATGTTGCGCAATAATTTTGGAGGCGTCTATTAAAACTGTCCATGCATCGACACCGCCTCTGCACGAATTTTTTAAGCTGAGATTAGCCAGACAATCGACATCGGCACGTGGCCTAGGGGACATAATCACTATCATATAGTCGTTTCAGTATACATTTATTATCCCTCTTCATACAAATAGCGGTTTGTTGCAGGCTAAGACTGTAAAAAATATCTGAACGGTTGCAAATAATATATTGTACAGATTACGTGATCTTCGATAGTATTTATGTTATATTTCGTTTTAATAAGGAATATATTCAGGATTATTGTCGAAATTTTCCATTGAACGACGTCATGTAGACCTACATTATAAATATTTTTTTCAGAGCTACTATGAACCATTATTCAACTGGGATGCAAAATAATCACTCTGTATCCGCTGTTCACTCTATTCATGTAAAGTGGGTTTTACAGTTTGGCAAATAAGAACACTTCGTTTTAATAATCATATTCATGTTATTTATATTTCATACCATATGCTAATGTGGCGGTACCCACAAATCGATTTATTCTATGTACCGTTCCTGTAGATAGCCACTTGTTGCGCATTTGTAACAAAATACGCCTTAAATCCCTGTCTGCCCACAGACTTCTGGGACAGCCTTTGCATTGTGGTTTTGTGAGGGCTTCTTCCCTCTTGTGTGGCTGTGTTTCAGATGCTCTCTGGGTGACGTCCCTTCTATGGCGCTTACCTCTCCACTATCTCGCCATTTTGTTGTGAGTAACAATCTAGTACAACGTACTTAGGGAAGTATTGTATTGTGTTGTAAACATGGACCTATCATAGACTTAGCGGAGTGTGCGACATATGTAGTTCATATGTAGACATTTAGAACCAGTGGCGTGAATGGAAAAAGGTCAATTGTCTGCCCAGACTCGGTGAGTCGGTGGGTTTTTCACACTAGGGTTTTCCCCCACCCCTTATAAGTGAGGCTAATCAGATTGTCATGTTAAACCACATTAATAGACTAGCTTTGTAAAGGGCCAAGAATGGCCTATCACATCGATTACTTCGGTAATCAGCCTATAAATACAATACAATAGGGAAGTATACGACATATGTAGACTGTCTGGAGGCATTTGAACCATTGGCGCGAATGGACAAAGGTCGACTGTCTGTCCACACCCGATGGCTTATACTACGGTGTTTCCTCCACCCCTTATAACTGAGATTAGTCCGTTTGTCGTGTCAACCAAATCTGTTGACTTGGAGAAGAATGACCGACGCAACGATTAACCCCGTTGTCAGATTATTTCTTACTAACCATCCTTGTTAATATATCTTTTAATAGAGTTGTTCAGATATCCGAATTCTCATTTACCGAGGGTTAATTATTCTTGTTACTAGAATGTTTAAGTTAATGTCGCAATTTTTGGACCCACAGTAACAATGTCGACAGGAACCCATCGTTTGTCGATTTACATAAGCTTACGTTATAAATAAGTCAAGTATGCTAGAATGAACACGCCTAGCGTTCCAGTTGTATTATATATTTTTTTTATTCGCATGATGGATTGCTCACTAGCGATGTGAATTGATTGCCCTTCATCACTAAATTGAGGGGTGCGAACTGTGAAACACGACAGTGCGTTCCTGGTGGAATCTATGGCTTGGTTGAATTCTCAGCAGGCAACATCAGTGTGTAAACTGTAAAGGATGGGGTAATTAATGCTAGATGTGTCAGAAATACATATGAGTGACGTGTTTGAAGTCTCTGACAGAGAAATACGGTTGTCGATATGAATAATTATGGATAGTGAATAACGATAGCAAGCCTGGGTTGCTCGCGACGCATTGCTACCACCGACGAATCGATCTGTCTCACCGGGTATGGTTATGAAAGGGTCGTAACGAGAGTATGCCTCACTCGTGAAACGTGCAAGTATTAAAAAGACAATCTTAACGGCTATAGAGACCACTTTGGGTATCGAAAGGCCACGAGTAAACTGAAGACATCGTAAGACAATGTGAGGATAAAGCGAAGCGGGTAAAGGAAACGAAGAACGGAAATTGATGGTACATACTTATTTTGTCATGTCAAATTTTTCTATAAGTTATATTTAGACTATCTTTTCGCGTTCAACGGTCTGTGCTGAATTATCATTGTTACCGCTACAACGATTGTCGATTGGCCCAAGTTAAAGTATCCTTTATGTCTGTACTCGAGTAGACAGGAAAGAATTGGTTGTTACTTTATCGGACAGCAGCTGCCCCGCAGACATTCGGCAGTAATAGTCAGTAATTACTCTAGAGATCGTTTAACGACGCTTATAAAACACCTGCTCGGAGCAGGGAGAGACTAGCTTGATCGATGGACGTACGCACGTGCTCTTATCGACCTGAATTCATTTGAGAAAAAAACCGGCTAGCAATGATTACGAAATGTTTTTGTGTGGTTTCATGTACACATCGTTAGACGTTCGTTAACTACTTTTACGGAATTTCCCGAAATATTTTAGATGCCAGTATTGCCTAATCATGCCAGATCCACATTCACTTATTATTGATCGATATTGAGGAGTTACAATGACTCGAAATCAGAGGGACGTCCAAGAAAATGAATTAACGTATTACAAAGTGTACATTTTGAAACAATCAGTGTAATATCCAAATACAGCGAAACCTTTATTAAGCGACCGTCCGCGGGACCGGCGTAAAACGGTCGCTTAAGACAGGTGGTCGCTTAATAGAAATTTGGATATTTTTCCCGTTCGTTACGCTTACATATTATGCTAATACTATATTATAATTATAATAGATTTTAACTCGGATTTATATCCCAACTGTTTTATTATCGTAATTTGGGGGCAGTTGGCGTAGTGGTTAGAGCGCTTGACTTTGGATCCAGGGGTCCCTGGTTCAAACCTCGCTCTAACCA
>WURV02172092.1:3600-14190 GCA_011762755.2 Epimenia babai | reverse complement strand
TGAAGGTCGATAGCTGTTTCTGGTTCGAGAAACGGAACTTGTTATTCACCATATTTAGACAGAGTTGCCAATGTTAATGTCGTTAGTTTAATTTTCGGTGTTTTGTAATAAGACAATAGTGGAGCCGGTTTTCTTCATTATTCGAAACGTGAGCCATTGTACTATCTATAACCTCTTATACTACCTGTACGCTATTACACCACCTGTGAGCTACCTGCCACCTGCCAGCTATTATGCCACCTGTGAGCTATAACGCTACTTGTGAGCTATTACATTACCTGTGAGCTATCACACTACCTGTGAGCTATTACACTACCTGTGAGCTATTATACCCCCTGTGCACCGTTGCACTAGTTGTGAGCTATTATAATTCCTGTAACATATTGTGATAAAGCCCAGTGCTTTTGAAAAAGCTTGTGATCGATGAAAAACTAGTAAATCTATTATAAGGGTATAAGCAAAGAGAAGTGCTAACACCTTGATGGCTCACTGCGTAGATATAGATCACAAGCTTTTGAATGTTACAACATTATACAGTTAGACAATGGTCCACTTACCGCGATTAGCCATCTAGTGTTTCATACTCACATCTGCCCTATATATGTAGCTAGATTCACTTAGACGTTCCATCATTCGCCTGATGAAGAATGTTGTAACATTCGGAAGCTTGTGATCTATATCTCCGCAGTGAGCCATTAAAGGTGTTACCACTTTTATTTGCTTATATTTGAACGGACTTACACGGCTATCACAATGGGTATTATAAGGGTGGTTCCCTTAATCTCTTATGGAATTTTAAACTAGACTAACACGGCGATTCTCACACTGGAGCCGTGTTTTAGGTAAACGGTACCGGGGTAGCCGTCACAGTGTGTTACGGAGTATCCATCTTCAGATGCGGTTACGTTTCGGATGAATACTACACTAACCGCTATCTAGTCATCATCTCTCGACATTATCAAGGGAGCGTGTGCTCCACGAATAGGCTTTCTAGCATGCCTGGCAAACGATGTCATATAATGCAATCCCATTAAACAATAGAATCCATTTTGTTCATCATCCGAGATAGACGCGAGTTGCAAAAGTTGTGGGTGGTATCGTGTCTGTGAATTAGACAAATGTCACGACGGGCATTATCGATTGTAATGTTCAGCCTTCTTAAGTTGACTTGTTAACTTGACCATTGATTATGAATTTATGGCCATTGATAATGACCATTCTCATTCAGGTTTATTCTGACTCCCTGAACATCTCAAAATTGGCAGGACGCAGCTTCAAAAGTGACAAGTCACTGACGGAAATTCTCCAGTTAGTTACCATGTGTATACTGTCGCTATTTTTAGCTCTCGAGTGTATCTGGTCCATACAGACGTAGAGGTTTATTCTCGGCTATCAAACATGAAATGTTCTCGTATTGTGTTTAAATTAATAAATCAACCGCGTTCGTAAGTCCATGATCATCGTGTGGTTTGTGCTGACAAGTAGCGTGACCTTTCACTCAGAAATAATCCATGTTATTGCCTGCCACCAACTTTGGAATGCGCTTCTGTCGTCTGCTACATCAAGTGAATATTTCATGACAGTCTGACACTTTTCATAAAAAATTAAATATTGGTTTCGAAATATTTTCCCCACGACGTAATTTCCAATTCCAATTTTTACCTTTCCGTCAAATAATTATCAACATTTCTAATGACAGTTCAGCAAAAACCCGTGGGGATCCCCTAAAACACCTCCGGTCATGTGAGTTCAATTATTCATTCCAAGAGTTGATTTTAATTTCACTAATGCACTTTGTAATAGCTCAATGACTTTTCCGTGTATATGATGCGTTTTTAGATCCTGCAAAGAAAACGAAGGCATCTACCAGGCACTTGATCTGGAAAAAACATACAATATTTCAAGCGCTGTTGAAATGAAGGTGAGTGCATTGCTAAATTCAAACTTGGCGTTCACTTTGTTACTTGTATATTTTTCCAATCTATTATTATTATTCATCATTTACCTGACATGGGGTCCCTGGTTCAAATCCCTCTCTAACCAGTATACTAACTGTTGGGTTTTTAGGGCTGAAAGCATTTTAAACCCATTTGCCCATGGGGGTCTGGGTAGCCCTTGCAGTGTGGTTCTGTTAGGGCTTTTCTCTCTGGCGTTTGCTGTGCTTCAGATGCTCTATGAATGATCTCTATGTCACTTACCTCCCCGCTATGTCGTCATCTCATTGTAAATAACCATTGACCTTTCATAGACTCAGCGGAGTGTGCTACATATGTAGCTCGTACGTAGACATCTGGAACCAGTGACGTGAATGGAAAGAGGGCAATTGTCTCCCCGGATTAGGTGGATTTTACACATTAGGTGTTTTTCCCCCACCAGTTATATAAGTGAGGCTAATCAAATTGTCGTGCTAACCAGATAGGCTAGCTTTGTAAAGGGCCATGAATGAAATTGGCCTACACAACGATTACCTCGGTAATAAATAAATAAATAAATAAATAAATACCAACCTTTTTTTCTTAGCTCTGACATGCAATAACGATTGCATCTCATTCTCAAATACTATTTATGACTTTTCTTTAGTTTAACTAGAGTATGAGTGTACTTTGTATTGGTTTATCTATCTATTTTCATCAACTTTCATGAGATATTGTTTTTGTTTAGTCTAATATTCGAACAAAAATTTTTATTACTAGTTCCAACCATTTATTCTTGATGCATATTATAACTTTTTTCAACGATTGTATATAGCAGAATTTTGTCACATTGCAGAGCTTCCATGTCTTCATCTTGATCATACGTTTCAGGTATCATCATTTAGGAAACGGGAGCCAGTCATTTTCTGCTGATGTACTGTTTTGTACTTTTGCCTCATTTGAGCCAATACTGACACTCTTGGCAGAAATTGTCCCCGATTTGTTCTAAGTCTAATTTGTCGTCCCGCGCTCCGTGCCTGTACCATGACTGCTGATGGATCGTCACTGTCTAATGTACAGTAACTATTCGGTGAACCGTTCGCTGCGTTCGATGAACCGTGGCTGTTTGATGAACCGTGGCTGTCCGCGGGTGTACTGCGATTATTTCGATGAACCGCGAATGTTCATTCAACCATTCATGTTTTTTCTGCTTTCCAGTCCGTCAGGAAGCAGATCGATGACATGAACATCGACACGAGCAAGTTCACCGTGTCAATACCGAATGAAATGAAAACACAACTCGAGGAATTCGGGAAGGCGGGATTTCAATCCTTCAATGCTGCCGAATACCGCAAGGAGGTAAGACACAGACAGACAAACAGACAGGTTTACAGACATCAGTCACCGTCACCAAACACGTGCACATGCTGGAAATATGCACTTACTTTCACCATGTGCGCAGCGAAATTTACATGGCATCTTTACATTGCATTAAGCAACTGATCGCTCGTTGTTCGCAACCTTTCCTCCCTACTCACCAACAAGTACGCTTTCAGAGCCAAGCAGTATATTTCGTTCCAAAATTTTATGCCCCCAGCCACCGTGGGTGTTTTATTAATTAAGTTTGATTAGCTCCAACCTCACTCCCCAAGTCCTCATGGCCCTCAGTTCGAGAACAGTTGCTTCATACTTCAGGCTTTTCAGTCGGGAATCGACGTTTTATTTTCGGGTGTAGTCACTCGTCCCGGTTGACAATCGGCTTGTGGCTTGGGTTCCACACGGACATTATTTTATGGATGCACAATTTCCCGTTGGTACGCCCAGAATTGCTACGCACGCATTCTTGATTTCGAATCATTTGGATTTAATCCACGCGTGATATACCAGGATTTTTTACTGCTTGCCAGTGCTTCCAGATTGCATCCCTATATTTTTACCGATGGTGAACGATAATCATGTGATTTATCAATTAGATCTGATTGGGCAGCCACATTAGTTTGTAAATAAGAGACACGAGTAAACTTTTTGAAGAGGCAAATGTCATGTCATGTCCGCGCATGGCAATTTGGTTTATCGTACGTAGCAGCGACTTTTTGATTTTTTTCAATAATTATAAGGTGAAATATTAACTACGCGATGGAAAATTATTACATAAACTTTAAAGGTAGTGTTTTATGTAGTACTTCGTATCACTGAACCTATTGCTCGCGAACTAATTTGTTAATTCCTTCTGGTGCCAAAATGGAAATCAAAATTAGTACGGTTTACGACTATCAGGTTCATTTTTAAATGAGCTTTTGTATTAATAAAGATACGGTGGTCCTTAACAAAAACTTGTCAGTCTTAAATGGTACTAGATTTTTTATTTAAGTAGATGACTAACACGTATCCACTACGTAGACAAACATGATTTCACGAAGCTGACTTCCGCAGAACGATGATAAGGGAGTCTAATGTGGCTACCTATTCAGACGAACAGTATTTCGTATGTTTCACGGTGTAGTTATCTACCGAGTAATATTTCTCTCATTGTTTTCGCCATAGATATATTTGGTGAGTACATGAATGCATGCAGACCAAATAACAACGCTACAGACCGTCGCTGACTTCTAAAAACTGTCGTATCAGTGTGTTTATGATTTTTTCAGTTCGCATTTAGATTCTCATTTAGAGAATGTCAATAACAACTGTTGTTTTACATCGTATTAGTGATGACCTTTCGTGTTAAATTATTTGATAGACGTATATAACACGTGCATGCAGAATTTAGCATTAACTTCTGTTTACTGGATTATGTCATGGGAATTTTTATGTTTATATGGCTTGGTTTTTAAGGTCATAGAATATGTTACTAACCATGTAAGTTATTGGTTATTGGTAAGTTATATTGGTTAGAATAGTGGATTATTGGTTAGAATTGGTAAGATTATTGGTTAGAATAGTGAATTATAGTGGTTATGTATAGTGAATTATAGTGGTTAGGTATAGTTATAACGCGACATACGCGACAAACTTCATGTCCTAATTATTTGAAATGCGGACTCCACAATCACTAATGAAGAGCTCAGTGGTCATTTCCTGAGAGGTCACTATAGACTTCAACATAAATGTGTTCCTTTTCTGTTCATCAACTCTAAAGTGCTGTCCCCGTAGGAAAGTAAAAATTTGGAAGTTCCCCCACACCCGTTTCAGAGCTACCTTCCCAGATACCTTACCGTGTCGCTATAAACTGTCTGTGGTCAGTCTAAGCAAGCATTGATGAATTTATTATATATGAATCCAATGTATAATTACGCTATTTTACAATAGATTTCTTGCATGCAAATTTTTTCTTAGAACTATTCACGCTTTATGCTGTGGTGTTTCGCATGAAAATCTATCCAGGGAATGTCCGAAACGCTAATTTCCGTCGTTATGCTACATAATAACTTACGCTTTGTCTCACCTAATATTCTCCACGTTATGGAGGTATACTGCAATGCATGACTGGGTGTATGTGTATTTCATGTGTGGGTGTATGCCACAGGTGTATAGCAAAACCTTCAATAGTTTTATTACCGCAACGCGATTAGTAAAAATGAATGTGAAAAGTTAGCATTTTTACCAGCGTTTACTCTATTTTTAGCATATTTTTATTACAACCAATAGAAATTTAGATTGAACTCGAATCATAACTTGGTTTAGCTCTCTCCAATGTGGCGAAGTAACTTGACCGCAATGACTATTTAATCATTAAAACATAAGCAATCATTAAATTTAGTAGGAGAATATAGAGAGAAACAGAGTATGTATATATACAGAGGTATGCTAAATAAATATAAAAAATATCCCCTAGTGGGAAATGTTGTCTGCTTAAATTACACATAATACATTGACTCTAAAAGTCACGCCCTCCTCACGTAACATAGAAAATGCATTGAGATCTCCTATATGTCACGATACATTGTTGCTATGTGTGTTGTTAAGCATGGGCTATAGTTTATTCACCTTTTGTATGTGTTTAGTTCCCGCGTTTTGTGATATATATATCCTCTATAGAATGATCCCAGAATATGTAGACTAGAAGATAAATCTTGCTCCAGCATTTTTCTGAAGTGAGTTTATTTAGTTTTTTTCCGCCGTAATGCTGTAGGTACAAATCGAGAGATGACCTATTTTTATGGGCATTAATTACGACATGTCTACCGAATATTGTCTTAACATGATTAGCATTAACTATTTTGTGACTTTTCATTTACAGTGAAACCCCTCGTAATGCGACGACATTATATCCGAACAGACGAATAACATTAAAGTCTTATTTGTGAAATGTGATCTAACAATACATTACAATAAACTACACTTTACATTCAAGGGTATCATATTAAACGATTGATTATTATAAGTGGATACTTTCATGGAAGTTTAATTTATTCGGCTACTTAACTTCATTGTTGAGTTATATGTCGACTATATCTCAACAGTCGTCACTCCAAGTATTTCCGGAGTTGACCCATCGTGGATATTCCATTGCTATAATATCATTGCTGCAATATTGTTGTTGAAATATTGCAGTTAAATTCCCGCTGCACTATCATTACTGCACAATCATTACTGCACAATCACTTTCGTTATATCATCGATGCATTATCACTGCGACTGTTTCACGGTTACACAATGACTTCTAATATATATCATTGCTACCTTATCACTGCTACTGTATCACTGTTACACTATGACTGCTAATATATATATATCACTGCTACTGTATCACTGTTACACTATGACTGCTACTATATATATATATATATATATCACTGCTACTGTATCACTGTTACACTATGACTGCTACTATATATATCATTGCTACCTTATCACTGCTACTGTATCACTGTTACACTATGTGTGCCACTATATCATTGCTACCTTATTACTGCTACTGTGTCGCTTCTACACTATCACTGCTACTATATCATTTCTATATTATCACTGCTACAGTGTTCCAACCACAATATTGTCTTTCTTGCCACAGCTAAAAAAGAATTTGACGTCTGGCGATTTGAAGGAAATCGCAAATAGTTTAGACGAACTTGCTGGGCAGGTGAAGGTGAGTTGTACTCTTAATGTGTGGACACACTTTACTGTCATTATTAATGACATTATTCAACGCGAATCAATAAGTTACAGGTACCATTCATTTTATTGATTATAGTCATATTTCTTGACTGCATTTGTTTACTTTAGTTATTGACTGTTTTTGACAATTTTTGCTGACCATAATGTTGGTTATGATTATTGACCATGATGTTGCTGATGATGATGATGACGACGACGATGACGTTGACCATGATGTTAACTACGATCATTGACCATGATGTTGACAATGATTTCTGACCCTGGTATTCACGATGATATCTGACTCTGGTGTTGATGATTTCTGACTATCATGTTGACGATGATTTCTGACTATGATGTTGATGATGATTTCTGACTATGATGTTGACGATGATTTTTGACTATGGTGTTGACGATGATGATTTCTGACTATGATGTTGACGATGATTTCTGACTATTATGTTGACGATAATTTTTGACTATGGTGTTGACGATGATTTCTGACTATGGTGTCGATGATGATTTCTGACTATGGTATTGATTATTTCTGACTATGGTGTTGACGTTGAGTTCGGACTCTGGTTTTGATGATGATTTCTGACTATGATATTGACAATGATTTCTGACTATGGTATTGATGATTGCTCACCGGTGTTGTTGATTTCTGACTATGATGTTGACGGTGATTCCTGACTATGATGTTGATGGTGATTTCTGACTATGATGTTGACAGTGATTTCTGACTATGATGTTGACGATTTCTATGTGTGTGTATGTATATGTAACGATAGGCCGATTCTCCACAAAGGAGAATCGTATGAGGCAGATTTGGCCCTTTACAAGACTGGCCCAGGGTGTGTCTTGTTTTTTGGACATTATCTACAAAGGGTGCATAAGCTGTCAATTGTATTGATGGGGAGTTTCTTTGAGTCTTCCCGTTCTGTTTATGAATTTGACCATTGAGGTTATTGGTATATTTGGAGATCATTGTAATTTTTGACCAGAACAGGAATGGGGGAATATCTTGCTCGTTGGTACACCAGACATGAACCAATATGGTGGAGGGGCGTTTCTTCTTCCAACAGGCATTTTGGGCAAATTGGTCTGGGTGATAATGATTTTTGACTATGATGTTGATGATTTCTGACTATGATATTACAGATCACCAACCCAAGTCTTGCCACGAATTTCACCAATATTGCGAATAGAATGCGTGACGTTGACCGCACAACCATCAGGGATATGAAGCTTCTGACAGTAAGCCAATAGTACCTGTAGGATTCTATAGTTTACCGAGATACTAATACAATGGCCACTTTCCAGGAAGATGATAATAATACTATGGCCACTTTACAGTTGGATAATACAATCGGGTGCAGTGGCCAGTTTATAGGACGATGATACGCTAGGCACTCAACAAGGAGTTCATTATGTAGTGGCTATGTTACAGGAAGATAATATAATAGCCAGTTCATGGGGAAAAAATACATTGGCCAGCTTAGGGAGATAATAAACTGGTCAGTTTACAAGGAGACAATGCACTAGTCAGTTCATGGAGAGATATACACGCTGATCAGTTTACAGGGAGATTACTCAAGTCAGCTTACAGGGAGACTACTGCGGTCAGCTTACAGGGAGGTAATTCACTCCGTTAGTTTTCAGGGAGATAATACACGGGCCAGTTGATTGGGGCAATACTATTCGCTAACCTAGATGAAATATTCAGGATAGGTCAGTCAATCAGAATGCGAGCTGTTCAAATCCTGGGTAATACTATAGCGTTTATGCTGCGGGCGAGGTATTTAATCCGCATTGCACGCTGGTTAATTCAGCCATAAAATTTATCCATAGCAACCACGGGTCAGTATGCACTACTGGGAGAGTAAAAATGAGAGACTCTGTACCTTCTGTGACGCGGCTAACATTCCCAATGACTTCATTCAACGAGTTGCACAAGCGCCGTTTGAAGCGCTGTCTAAAAATGCTAAACTTTCTGTTTGTTTTTTCGAAAGTCATCACGCGTACCATCAGAAGCTGTTTATGCATGAGTTTGTCTACATGGAAGGTTTTGCTATGATTCTACATTATCCCAGTGATAGCTTGTACGTTGACCGTTGACTTTTTTACTGACAGTGAACACTGTTTTGATCGTTACTGTGCGCAGAGTAGCGTAAGAAATCGACCGTTTTTGTCACGGCTTCTTCTGTTGCACTCATTCTGATGGATTTGTTGTTTTTGTACGCAGACGACTCTCAACGACACAGTGAACGAGTTGGAGGGTCGAACTGATTACAAGGTATGGATCGTTACCGGTTGTTGCAGCTCGTTACCGGTTGTTGCAGCCCGTTACCGGTTGTTGCAGCCCATAACCAGTTGTTGCAGCCCATTACCGGTTGTTGCAGCCCGTTACCAGTTGTTGCAGCCTGTTACCGGTTGTTGCAGCCCGTTACCGGTTGTTGCAGCCCGTTACCGGTTGTTGCAGCCCGTTACCGGTTGTTGCAGCCTGTTACCGGTTGTTGTCAGAGCAGTAAATTCACAGTAAAAATATTCTCAATTGTTGGCCGACTTTTCGATGCTCGACAATTACTTGTGGCTACTGAACACGCTAAATAAAATTTTATTTCATCACACGGTTATACAGTGAAATTTTTGTTATAGCTCACATTGGCCTGTTACGGAGCTAGCTTTGGTAAGGTGTGGTTAACACGATGACTGGATAAGCTTTAATACAGTGCAGGAAAACACCGAGTTTGGGTTGACTTTTGTCCGTATACGGCGCTAGTTCTGAACTCTAGGAAACGACCTACCCTGTCACGCGCTGCTCCATCGCCATCTCTGTTACAGTTGAAGATTTTTTACACTGAGATGATGAGAGAGAGCAGTGAGGACAGCGCACCAAGACCTTCCAGAAATGATTCAAAACATAGCAATGCCCCGTGGGAAGAAATCTTACCATTTCTTTTTATTTGTATTGTATTATGCTTGTAATTCCCATTTTTTGCTATTGTTTTTGTATTCATCTTGTATATCGTCTATATATGTTCTGTCTTTTCGTTGCCATCAACATCGTAAAGTGTTAATAGCTATAATAGTAATAAAGATAATAACCACGCAATGCTTGGGCTACCGACTCTCCTATATCGTCAGTTTAACTTTTGGATTGATCTGAATAATGTGTTCAGATCATTGTTCCTCGCCCTCGGGGACCAATCACAAAGCTGACTCCTGGGAATGCTTATTTTACTGCATAAACTTTTAGTAGTTCTCATGGTGCCACAGAATAAAGTTGATAAACTGCTGGCGCAAATCAACACAAGCGAAGAGAGGTTCAACCAAGAAGGAAAATCCAAAATGAACAAGGTATGGTATCTGGACTAAGAGTAAACAATAAACACTTTTGTGGGGAAATTGAAGTGTGACTGTGGCGTTTCAGTACAGACTTGTGTGGAGAAATCATAGGGTTACTGTGGCTGCTTCAGTACAGACTCGTGTGGAGAAATCATAGGGTGACTGTGGCTGCTTCAGTACAGACTTGTGTGGAGAAATCATAGGGTGACTGTGGCTGCTTCAGTACAGACTTGTG